>JANAVB010011399.1:26507271-26702118 GCA_029216955.1 Iris pallida
ATTGGACCGATGTCCCCTCACCAAATAAGGGCTTGGGCTAACAAAATCCTACCCAATTGAGAAATAGTTGGAGAGGTGACAAAATCCTATAGTTTTCACTATAAAGCCAAAAAATCGAAAAAAGACGAGCATCCTGTGCTCTTATCTGACCCGACTAGATTAAGGAAGCCTGCACAGCTGTCAAAATCCTGCTATCTTTATACTACTCTAAACTAACCTACTGATCCATCTACGATGCTGACTTTGTGCAACCGTCTGCAATGGGGCAAAATATCGACCTCAGAGAATTCTGCGTAAAGCCTACACATTAAACCAAATACAAATTAATACATTTCTGAATCGTTGAACCATCATAATGCACCATGCAGAGCGGAACATTACAATCTTGGTGGCCAAATCTATTCGCAGAGAAGGACTTTTGATTTCAAACGGAATGACAAATTCACCCCCATAAACCATAAAATAAGGTGTTTACATATTGGTGTCCGAATTATGGTACGATAAGTCCATAACTTGATGAGCTTCCCATTCCAGTCTTATTTGTTTGATTTTGTTTGAAGAAACATACTTTTTCACAAGTTTGATAATCGTCATGTTAAAATCTTCCCCCAATCCATTCATCGTAGGATTATAAGTTGTCAAAGCGATGTCTCAATTCTGAATTTGTCATAGAATCGATAGAACACTTGGCTTGGGAAATAGGGACTGTTGTCATGGATAATCCGTTGGGGGATGTCGAAGCGATATATCACACGGTGCTTGAGGAAACCGAGAAATTTTGAGGTATTTACTTCGACAAACGGTACTATCTCAGCCCAATTGAAGAAATAATTAGTCACCACGAGAATGAACTTGTGTCCTTTTATTGACGACAGACTGATGGGGCTGATGATATCCATGCCAAAGCTTTAAAGGACGATGAAGCTGCTGTTGCATGTAATAATTTTAATGGTTGATGGATGAAATCTGCTTGGATCAGGCAAACCTTGTACTTCTTTGCGTACTCTACATCATTTGAGGGCATAATAACCAAAACTGGGACCAACTAACAGAGCGGTATAATATCAGTATACCAACATCGTTATACCGACAAAATATATATATATATATATATATATATATATATATATATATATATATATATATATATATATATATATAGAGAGAGAGAGAGAGAGAGAGAGAGAGAGACAGACAGAGACACCGAGAGAGTTAACGTGAGAGCGCGAGGACGACATTAGAGCATGATACCCATATTTATTCGACTTTGGAGGTTTTTTTTTTTTCGAGGCAACCAAAACTAACATGCGACAGTTCAAATTCACAAGAAGGAACACGAACAAAGCGACACACGAGATAGCCAAATTTGCAATTACATGTAACCTGAAAATATTGTATTATTCATTCCTCCGCCATGTATTTACCCACAGCTAACTTGTAGATTATCTTTTGTTCTTCCTCTACTTGTAACTTTTCTGAGTAGTTAATATAAGCACTTTTCGTGCTTCAGAAAAGAAAAACTCTCTCTCTCTCTCTCTCTCTCTCTCTCTCTCTCTCTCTATATATATATATATATATATATATATATATATATATATATATATATGACCTCCACTGGAACTCGAACTCCGTCCACTTGGATGCATACGATCCAAGTGGACGGAGTTTGAGTCCCAGTGGAGGTCATATATATATATATATATATATATATATATATATATATAAATGATCTCTATCCTAGTGGTTAAGAGAGATGCATGCGGTCCGAGTAGTCATGAGATCGATTTCTGGTGAAAACGTTCGTCATAATTCTCTTCTTTCAATAAATATATATATATATATATATATATATATATATATATATATATATGCGTGATTCTTCTTGTCAGAAGTCGGTTAGGGTTGGGGATGAGGGTACTGACCATCTCTATCTGCTTCTGGTGCTGGTGACGACATGTTGATGCGGGGCCCACAGACAAGGAAGGGGATCATCGAGCTGACCGCAGTCAACATCGGGCCCCACCAAATGGTTAGGTCAGGAAGGGGAATGTGGGACCCACGCTGGCAGGCACGTGGGAACAGAATGATGGTGGTCGGCGTGGTTTGCGGCACGTGGGTGTGGGTGCGTGCTCACGGTACCCATGGAAGCAAGACACAAGTAGATATCATAATCCAAACCAAACTCCTAATTTTTTTTGTCCCTAATATCATTATCAGTAGTTTTATTATGTATACCTATAAAAACAAGGTTAAAGGATTTTCGGTGGCACCCTCCCTCGGGAGGGAAGGAAGTCCAGACTCAGGGTGTGATTCGGACTGAACCGGACCGGCCCGCATCCATTAAAATTTGGTCCAAACGGACTTGGTCCGGGCCCAGTTCGGACCGGTTCAACTAGCGGGCCGGGCCTGGCCCGGCCCGGTTTAACTCCAGAAGATCCAGTCCGGCCCAGTGGCTCGGTCTGGGTAGGGCTGTGCCGGTCCGGGCCGGATCGTGGACGGGTTTGGGCGGGCCGGGGCCGGTCCGGTCCGGTTTAAGTTGGTTTTTTTCATTTTTTTTAATTTTCACATTTTCTTTTAACTTTTATATTCTTTTAATTTATTTTATTTTAATCTTTTTAACTTTATTTTTTAATTAAATTTTTATTTTTATTTTTCCCTCCCCTTTTATCCGGACTTGGGACCGGCAGTTAAAAAAATTTGTTTTTAAGTTTTCGTGTTTTTTATTTTTAAAGTTTTTAAGTTTTTTTTAAAGTTATACTTTTAAAGTTATATGTTAAGTTTTAAAGTTTTAAAGTTTTAAAGTTTTAAAGTTAAATTTTAAGTTTTAAAGTTTTAAAGTTTTTTTTTTTAAGTTTAAAGTTTTACAGTTTTTTTTAAAGTTTAAAGTATTTTTTGAAAGTTTTTTAAGTTTAAAGTTTAAAGTTTACGTTTTAAGTTTAAAGTTTAAAGTATTTTTAAAGTATTTTTAAGTTTTAAGTTTAAAATTTTAAAGTTTTTAATAAAGTTTTTTAATTTTTTTAAAGTTTAAAAGTTTTTAAAGTTTAAAAGTTTTTAAATTTTTTAAATTTTTTTAAAGTTTTTAAAGTTTTTTTTTTTAAGTTTGAAAGTTTGAAGTTTGAATATTTTTTTTTGGAGGGTCATGCCTTAGACTTGAGTCATTCTTTTTGCTCCTCCTCCTAGGTTGCAGAAGCTTCACCCAATCCAAGCGATCCGAGGTCCAGCTCATTGATGTCATAAGCTTCATCACTCTTGTTTTGGATTCTTTTTTCTGCTAAAATTCAATCTTGAACGCAAACACAAGCTTCCAAGTTATCCGGCTTCAACCGGCTCCTCTTTAGGCTCAACATTCTTGATCCTGCACTAAAATAAGACTCCGATGCTACCGTGGACACCGGCACCATTTGTAGATCACGTGCAATTATAGAAAGTATAGGAAATCTTTTATCGTGTTTTTTCTACCATTCTAAAATGGTGAAGTGATTTGAAGATTCATCTTCTTTTTCATAAGAACTTAAATACAAAGACAACTCTTGAGTGGGTTGGAAAGATTGTCTTTGTTTCTTCCTTCTTAATAAACGAAGGGCGTGGTCCTCTACGCCAGAGCTACTACTTGTACCAACTTGAGTGGGTCGGGTCGACACAACATTATCTTCATAAAGTAGTATTAATCTTTCTAAAACTACCTTTGTTTCCAATTTCAAATCCATAAGATTAAGTTCCATGTTATCTGCATAGCCATCTAACAAAATTAACTTCTACATCATCTAATTTGATGGTAGGATCAAAAATGGCAGACAAACAATATAAAAGAGGTACATCACCCCAATATTTAGTAAATTTAGCTTCCATTCTCTTGACAACATAGTCAAAATTTGGAATATTTCTATATTTAGAAAACAAGCAAGACATGTTAAAAAGTTCTCGTAAAGCTAAACAAGAAGTAGGATAATATACACCAGAAAGAGTGCATGTAGCCTTGTAAAAAATTTCCAAAAATTCACATATAGAAGTAGCAACTATCCAATGATCTTCAGTTACTGTATATTCAAAATTATGATCCATGTTACAAAAATATGTAATAGCATCCTTAAACGGAAGTGCGGATTTTAACATTAAATATGTCGAATTCCGTCTATGTGGAACATCCTTAACAAATCTTCTAAAACGAATACTAAAATGTGTACATGTATTTTTAAAAGCTTGTTGCCTACTTGGAGACGTGTTCAAGCTGTGTAAATAATTTCTGAGAGTTTCTAAATGTGTACTAAAAAATTCAAGACATTCTTTTACAACTAACTTAATAATATGGCAAGCACACCTAATATACAATAATCTACCTTTCAAAATAGGTTGAAATAGTAAAGACAATGAATTTATAGCAGCAGTATTATTACTAGCATTATCAAAAGATACAAATTGAATCTTGTTGTGAATATCAAAGTCACGCAAGTGTTTTGAAATACAAGTGACAATTGCGGAGCCCGTGTGTGAAAATTTTAAAGTTTTTAAACAGACGATGCGCTTTTGCAACATCCACAATAAACCTATATAGTGTGCCGTGATACAAATATAAGCATAGTTTTGTTTACTTGTCCACACATCAGAAGTAATAGCTAATTTATTAGCATGCGAAAACATTTCTTTTAAAGCAAGTCTCATTTCTTTAAAGAGTCTAATAGCCTCTTTTCTAGCAGCGCATCTAGTAACTTTATTAAAACATAGATTTAAAGAAATTGTGGCATAATCATATAAAGATTCACTTTCACCCGAAGTAAATGGAAGTTCATCAACAATAATATATTTAGTAAATTCAGTTTTATGACGGGCAGCTGAATAGGAAAACGTACCCACCGAAGAAGCTGCAGTGCCTCCAAAACTTATATGAGTTTGGGTCGCTGGAATTGAGCTTGGACCGTAGCAAGTATCGTAGTGTCTTGAGAGTGTACCCGTGCCACCTCCCCTCTTCCATTTGTATATACGGAAATATTTTTTGCATTGGGCCCCGTACGGAACTGCTTCACCTTTTTGATCTAAAACAAGTGAGCCATCAGGTTTAGTTTCATTAAGAAGAATAAAAAATTTCCAAACTTTTGCTTTTTGCTTTTTCTTTACAACATTTGGTACATTGCTACCAATTTCAGGAGGGGAACCAACTAAATCGTCAGGAATAAGATTTTCCTCAAAAAAAGAATTATAAATTTCAAAAGCATCATTAGCCTGGTTTGAACCTTGTCCGGCCATTTTAAAAAGACAAATAAAAATATATAAAGAATTATAAAGATGGAGGAGGATACCGAAAAAAAATAATAAAAAATTAGTTTTTTTGAAAAAAACTAGAGAGATGGAGGAAGGAAAACTATTTCGTAAATGTAAATAAAAAATAATTAGAAAGAGGAAGTCGTAGATCGCCAAAATTACTTGATTGGGAAGTCGTAGATCGCCGGAACTTAGAGCACAACTTTCTTAAAATCTTCTTGTGATTTAGATTTTTTTAGAAGGATGGACACTACCAGAATAAGTCATTTTGGCGACGTAATTAGCGACGCTTGACGAAAACGTCGCTATATTTTAACAATTTAGCGACGTTACTACATAACGTCGCAAGACGTCACTATTAGCGACGTTCGACGACGTATAGCGACTACGTTTTGTATTAAAAGACATACGTCGCAGATATGTCGGTAAATGTCGCTAATGTCACTAATATTAGCGACGTTTACCGACGTATGAAGTAAGACGTCGTTAATATCGGTAACATTAGCGACGTTTACCGACGTATAATAGTGTCGTCGCTAAATTGAAAATATAGGACACGTTTGAGTTTTCATTCCCCACATTATTTTGATCCCTTCCCACCAAACCCCGATCCCTCGGCGACCCCCTCGGCCCCCGACCCTCCACAACCCTCGGCGACCCCCTCCGGTCCTCGACGACCTCCTCCCCCCTCGGCGACCCATCGACGACCCCTCGACGACCCCCTCTCCCCTCGGCTCCCCCTCGACGACCCCCTCTGCGACCCTCGACGACCCCCTCCGGCCCTCCGCTCCTCCTCGACGACACGCTAGCCTCCGTCTCCAGCTCCCCTCCGTCTCCAGCTCCCCACCGGTGACCCCCTCCCCCGTCGACGATCCGCTCCTACCCGACCAGGTAAACTCTAACCCACCCCCGCCATCGGAGCCCCCCCCCCCCGCTGGCTGGTACACCTCACCCCCCTCCCTCCGCTGGCCAGCACACCCCACCCCCGCCACCGGAGCACAACCCCCACCCCCCCGACCGGCCGGCGCACCCCCTACTGGCGTACCCCCCCTCTCTCTCTCCACTACCCCCCACCCCCGCCACCGGAGCACCCCCTCCCCCCTCGCCGGCCGGCACACCCCACCCCCGCCACCGGAGCACCCCTCCCCCCCACGCGATCGGCCGACGCACCCCCCTATCGCCATACTGGCACACCCTACCCCCGCCACCGGAGCACCACCCTCCCCCCCCCACGACCGGCGTACCCCCCGCCCCCTCCCCCCAAGGTTTATCCGGTCGGTCTGGTTCTCTCGCTCGATTCTCTCACCGGTAGGGCTGGCTCGGCCGGGAGAGACTGTACCCTATGGCTCGACAACCAACCGGTAAGAATATTCTGAGAGATCCATCTGAGTAGGACGTATACTCTGAGAGATCACCTTGTAATGCCCATATCTCGTAGTACGTATTTGGAATACGTGTACGTATTTTGACCCGTATTGCATGTCTCCCAGCTTGATTTATTTTGGCATTTCATTGATGGGTTTATCTTGGTTCGGTTCGGTTTGTTGGTGAACCAAACCACTATACGGTCACTGCTTGATTCTATGTGAACCAAACCACTCCCACCTACCACCACCCTCTTCATTAAATATTCCACTCCCCTTTCTCTCTCTTCATTAATCTTCTTCTTCCTCCATTAACTTCTCCACCAACCTGAGAGAGAGTGAAGAGCTTAGGCAAGTGCATCTTGCTTCATGGAGGAAGTCCATTTTTATTGTTCCACTGTCTTCCTCATGTGTTTCTAACCCACTTTAGTACTTAGCATTTTTCATTTCCATGGTTAATTTCTTGTAGATCTAGTTTTGTGGTATTTTCGGTTTCCATGAATCTTGATCTATCAAACTTGCATATTTTTGCTAGTTGATGGTTCCATGTTGTAGAGAATTTCATTTTACCCAAATTTGACCCTTGGAAGTCTGGATTTGGACTCAGCTTGTAGTTTGGTGGAGTTGGGATGCCATGGTATTTTTCCATGAACATCTCCTCTGTTGGAGTGCTTTCATTTTAGAGAGGGCCGCATAAATATGCATGGCCGCATGAGCTTACATAACACTTATTGCATAGCAGCACTTGTATTATTTTACTAGCTGCTAGCTCAGCATAATTAGCTAGCCGCATGTAGTATTATTGTATTTAAGCCGCATGCACATATTAATGTGCTGGCAGCATTAATTCTGGCCGCATGATCCTTGGCCGCATGAAACAATTCAATAGCCATACGAAACCATTCCATAGCAGCACACATAGTTAGCTTGCATGCCTTATTAAATGATTGGCTTTGCATGCTTTCTTAAAATAGTTAGCCTGCATGCATTATTAAATTGATTGGCTTTGCATGCTTTCTTAAATGGTTAGCTTTGCATGCATGTACGTAAATCATGGTTGGCAATTGACTAATGTGGCCGCATGGCCATGCATGATATTCACTTTTAAATTGTGGCCGCATATGCATATATTTGCATAATCCCATTTATTTTGCTAGGTTGCCGCATGGCCAATTGCACTCTTAGCCGCATGGAAAATTCTTTTGGCCGCATGGCCTTGCTATCAGTAGTTTGCCGCATGGAGCAATTAATGCTGCATGCAACTTCTTAGAGCAATTAATTTGTTTGGACCGCATGGCATCCGGCTTATCTGTAAAAATTGCTCGTCTTTAATTTGGCTTGCCGCATATGCCTGCAATAGTTTCTTTTGGCCACATGGCCATTATTGTATCTGTTTGGCCGCATGGCCCCCTTCAATTTAATATTGGCCGCATGGCCCCTTTCACTTGCATGGCTTATTATATACATGTAATCATTGCTTCACGTGGATCATTAATTAAATGGTTCACGTGAACTTTCCTTCCTTGCTGCATTGATTTTTTGGGTCCCACTTGGCTAGAATATATATAATTTAGGCCACAAGGCATCTGTACTTGAGTGGCCACGTGCCTTTTTCTTTTTGCTTGAAAGTAAGTTTGCATTTAATGAGGGTCCCACTATCTTTTGTCTTATTTGCTTACATGCATTCTTGGTCGCATGACCCCTTCAATTATTTTCTGGCCACATGAGCTTTGGTTGGCCGCATGGGACCCCACCCACTTTTGGGCCGCATGGAGTCCACTTTGATTGTTTAAATATTTTATTTAACTAAATTGTGGTCAGAATTTCTTCCCACTCCCAACATAAAAGTTGTAAATCTTTTCCTTGGCTTCAAGGATATGTTATTTAATTATTTTATTGCAAGTTCTCTCATCTTAATATAGAGCTTATAATCACAGTGTACATTTTCTGTTCTGGCCTGAATTGCGATGACCCACTTAATAGCTTGTTATTTCTTTAATAATGAATTGCTTAACAAGGTGGTGACCCGTTGTGGTGCACTTTTGACAAATGACATGACATGATAGTGGCCCGATGTGGCGCACTCCTGACAAATAATTTGACATGATAACTTGACCTGATAACTTGACATGCTATACATGACATGATAGTGGCCCGTCGTGGCACACTCTTGAATAAGTAATAATGATAATGACATGATAGTGGCCCGTCGTGACGCACTCTTGACAAGAAAACCTGACATGATACTTCTCGAAATGCTGTTGCGACGGCTAACCTGACATGACCAGTATGAATGACCTGGACACCGTGGATGATTGTGCTTGTACAAATGAACCCGTCTTGTCTTGCATCATGTCTAGGACAGGGATCCCTGAGTACCACGGTCAGGGGTACCCACTGAAATCGACTAAGGTTAACAACTAGAATAATCCAGTAGTCATGAAAAGATTTTCCTAGCTACAGGCAATCCCGTTATCTGGGCGCCCCACTTGGGATCGGTAGCCTGCCGACGAATAGGGCACATTTCCAGCACGCTGTCATGTGTTGCACCCTTATTGTACTCATATTCGACCTGGATAACCTGGATGGTCTGCAGGGCTTGTGGCTGTGGAACAATCTCGCTGCATCTTGTTAGTAACTAAGGCTTGTGATAACCCTAGTTAGTTAAGTATCAAGCCGTACTTATTGCTTGGCCGTGATTATTGGATGGAGTTCAATCAGTCTAGTCTTGTCTTGATCATGTACAAGATTGTTACATGTCTTGATTTCTTATTTTATCTTGCTGATAAATGGTGGAAGAAACCAAGTTCTGTTCAGACGAAGGGTTACAACCCCGGTCCTTGTTTGGTTTACGGGTTGTAACCTGGTTATCTGAATAGTCTCATGGTTATCTCATCGTATATCACCTGTCATGCTTTTCCTTAATTACTGTCTTTTATTATGTAATTATTACTCTTTTGCTAATTGCTGGTTTTAGTTCCTAAGTGAAGCCTCCTTTGTGGCACTTGCTCTTTCTGGGGTCTGACCCAGCTGGTTTTGTATGGCCAGATACCGGAACAGCTCCAGAGGATCTACCGACTTTTCAGCCAGATGGTGACCACTAGACGGAATCCTGGCAACGAGTGGGTTTATTTTGGCTCTTCCACTTTGTTGTAAAAATATTCTTTTGAGGCGTTTAGCCGACTTGCACCTGTTGGCTCGTATTGCATACTTTATTACTGTCTGTCTACGGGCTGTAACATG
The DNA here is from genome assembly GCA_029216955.1 of Iris pallida. NCBI lineage: Eukaryota > Viridiplantae > Streptophyta > Magnoliopsida > Asparagales > Iridaceae > Iris > Iris pallida. The sequence continues at coordinate 26,517,135 of JANAVB010011399.1, forward strand.
ATTGAGAAATCCTAGGGTTGATCATGTATGACTAAAACTCTTGCTAGTCTTCACATTTTGTATGACTAGCTTCATGATCAGCTGAATATGTAATGTTTGGGACGCCTTACTATTGTATATTTGGTGATCTTACATCTTGTAACTTTACTTGCTTGCTTGTGATTGAGACACTAGGCTTGTTTATGACCTTAAGAGACTGTTGGCTTGTAGAGAAACTCTCATATATCTAGACAGCCGTGACCGTATAGTGGAGTGGATCCCATTTTATTATACGTAGCTAGCTATGTCTGCCCCCGCTCTCCAGTGTTCTGGTTCTGGGGTGTGACATACCTTTACAAGAATGATATCAGTAGTGGGATTGAGTGTTGGAGGAGATATTATCAGAGTATACGTCCTACTCAGATGGGTCTCTCACCGTTACTATTTTTTCTGACAGCATGGTGGATGTGCTCCGTCAACAGATTCTTGCTCTGAGCCAAAACTTTGCTCCGGAGCTCAAGTGGACATCATTCGTGTAGAGCTCGAGTGAGAGGTTTCTGACAGCATGATGGTCTCCTTTGTTAAAGTATTCGTGCTCGTCCCACAACCAATCAAAGTTTTTTTTATTTCTAATCTCTTGAATATGAAGCTCTGCTTCACATTTGGCTCTACCTTCTGGTATATAAGAACCAAATGTGAAACAGAGTTTCATATTCAAGATATTAGAAATGAAAAAAATTTCGATTGGTTGTGGGACGAGCAAGAATCTTTTGACAAAGGAGACCACCATGCTGTCAGGAACCTCTCGCTCAAGCTCTACTCAAGGATGTCCACTCGAGCTCCGAGACAAAGGATTGACTCAGAGCGGATTTCTGGACAGAGATGACGAAGAAGATGGCTGCCAAAGCTTATGTAAGTTTTCTAATTCCTTATACAAGTGTTGTAGCCATCAAAATCCCAAATTGGCTATCTAGATTAGAGTAATAAATCTGACTAGTTATGCTAGGTTGTTCAACCACCGTCATAAACAGTACGAGGATGAGATTGGTGCAGTAGCAGCACCAGATGTGTCTGTCCGCAACGAGCTGCTACGACGGATCCAGGAGCAGCACCGGATGTCCATGGGCGAGAGGTTGAGATTGGTGCAGAATTCGTTAGCTGATAGCAGTACGAGGATGTTATCTACTATAGATATCTACCACCAGCGACTAGCAACGTTGGAGCAATATTGTCCTCCGGGTGCGCCTTCATCGTCGTCGACTCCGCCGGCGTCACTACCTCTGACTCCACCGACATCACTACCTTTTTCATCGGTGACGATTTTACGGGAGGAGTACGAGATATTTCTATCCTTGAGGCGCGGCGGTGCCCCTCCTCCTCCAGATCCGCAGTAGTCCGAGTTAGGACTGTTTGTTTGTTTGTGTTTGATTCTTTGTTTGTGTAGACTTGGATGTTTGTGTGTAGACTTGGATATTTGTTGGTTGTGGCATGTAGACTTTGGTTATTTGGTTGTAGACTTGGTTATTTGGTGTGTAGACTTGGTTATTTGTTGTGCTATATAATTGGATATTTGTTTACTTGGTTAGTTGGTTTATAGACTTGGATATTTGTTTGTGTTGATTTACATATTGTGTTATGCTGTTGTGATTTACCGGTGTTGAGTGTTCCACCGAAGAGGTCAACGAACCTAGGCATTCAAAGAAATTATGTATTTATTGTTATTTAAACTGCAGGAGAAAAAATGTGATTATGTGAAAAAATTTAGATTCTGTAATTTATTTTTTCTGCCAAATTTAGCGACGTTTACCGACGCTTACCGACGCAATATGACGTCGGTAAACGTCGCTACATTTTTTTTTCTGCCAAATTTGGCGACGCAGAGTCGGTAAACATCGTTTGTTTAAGCGACGTTTACCGACATTACAAACGTCGCTACATTATCGACATTACGACGGTAAATGTCGCTATATTACCGACGTTTATAAGCGTCGGTAAACGTCGGTAAGTCCGACGATTAGCGACGTCTTATCAATCAGCGAGTAGGATTTTCGCGACAAGAATAAAACGTCGCTAAATACGTCGGAATTTGTATTTAGCGACGTTTTATACCACTTTAGCAACGTTTTGTGTCGTCGCTAATTTGACATATTCTAGTAGTGGGAATTGTTTGTGTTTGAAATAAAAGTTTTATGGCAAATTTATAGAATTTTTTGGAAGCCAAATGACCCCCCATACCCTCAAAATAGAGTTGTTGTAAAGGGTTTTTGGTCATTTTGGTCAAAAAGACCAAAATACCCCCTATAACGGTCATAAAACGGTCACAAAATGGGGGTATTTTGGTAAAAGGGGAACAATGATTCAAATTTTTTTTTTTGCAAAATCCGGTTCAGCTGGCCGGACCGGGCCTGGCTCGGGCCTGGGCGGGCCTGACCGGGCCAGGCTGAACCGGGCCTAACGTTGCTATAAAAAAAAATTCACACCGGTCCGGGCCGGACCGGGCTTGGGCTTGGGCTCGGGCGGGTGAACCCAGCCCGGACCGGATTCACTAATGGGCGGGCTCGGGCCGGGCTAGGAGCGGGCTTTGGCAGGCCGGGCTTGCTGCGGGCTCGGGCGGGCTCGAACGGGTTCGGGCCAAACCGGCCCATGTAACACCCAGAGTCCAGAGACGTATATGGATGATGGGTTAGTACAGTAAAGTAAAGGAGTGTTGTTATTGATACTCGTAAAATATTATTCTGTACTATTTTTTTATTCTAAATTTAAAATTATTTTTGTATTAAATTTTTCAATGATGTTAGTGTAGAAAATTTTAGAATATGAATGATAAAAAATAAAAGAGAAGTGGTGATCCAGAATATCAAGTTTGTAAAATCCAGTTGAAAAAAAAAAATCTAAGGACCCGTTTGGTTCACTGTAATATAATCATAATCGCAATATATAATTTCATTACGTTGTGATTAAGTTTACATTACAGTGTACCAAATGAGACTTAACTCTTCCGACTATTTGTTATTTCTAATTTTTTTTCTAACTATGGAAACCTATCCATCTAGAATTTTGTCTGAAAAAATGTGACCCTAATAAATTAGAAGAAAACAAAATAAGTTAAAAATAAATAAATAAACAAAATATGTGAGAAAAAAATATTGGGCTATTTAGATCGCGACAGATTTATTTTCACTAGAGAATAATCAGAGTTCTACAATAGGAGGCAACTGTTTATTTTCTCTCAACATAACCCTAGAACATATGGAGTTTATATACATATTTATTTACAAACAAAATATATAAAATATTCTTGAACAAAATACTGACACATAATACCCAGTTACACCATACCTGAAAAATTGATTAGGCTTTGGGGACTTCGACATCGAGCTTCCATGAGGGGGCACTGCCGCCCTCGATCCCCGTTAATAGACCCAGATGTATCGTGGGTGGTATGGAAGGTGTCAATGAACCAAGTTATTGACTAATTGGATCACTGACTATGGACATATAAATGGGTTAGGATTCAAAACATCTCAACTATATCTCCGAAAAATATATTTTTCTTTCTTTATAGAAAAAGATAAAAAGGAAAAGGAAATAGATGAAGATGAAAATTGGATGGTGTAGTGGTAGGCAGCCAAGGAATGAGAGTTGGGTTTCTTTTTCCTCTAATTTTTGTTTATTTTATTTTGAGACTTATTTTTCTTTAATTTGCCATAGTAAAAGAAATTGAAAATGTCCCACTTTGGGTTGGCAAAAATCTTCCCATCAAGTACACTTGTACATGAGGTTGAGTGGTGTCAGACTGCGGTGTCAAATGTAAGTCATGTTTTAACATTCTAAGAGTCATGTACAAACTAAAAAATTGGTCTTAACAACTCTAAAAAAGTGGTTTTTTTTTTCTATTAAACGTCATGTTATTGCAGTTTTTTGGGACATTCCAGTTTTTGAGCTCTTGTGCGATCGTACAATTTGTACATATTCAAAAATGATAATGGTCAAACGGATGTCTGGATGTCTGAGGAAGAAGGGACGAAAAAAAAAAGATTACATTAATCTCCAAATTTTTTGATCAGAAAATGAAACAAAATTTAGGTTTATCTTTGTTTTCAAAAGTTCTATATGCAAAACATAAACTTGGTCCTAAGAAATAAATTTTGACAAGAAAGACCTAAATACAAAAACAAACAAACAAGAAAGACTTAATTAAATAAATATGATTCTACTAAAATTTTAAACTAAATAAATTTAAATTGAATCCAGTCATTTCCTAAAACTAAACTTGACGAATCCCATTAATTTCCTAAAATTAAACTTGATGTACAAATCCAAAGGATATGGTCCTTTATTACTGTCTTTGTTTATAACATTCATAACCTAGTGAATCTTGTAATGCTGGAAACAAATGACAACCCTAAAAAGATTACACTAATGAAGTCCCTATATGTTGGCGATGCATTAGAGGTAGTGGCGCAATTTCATATGTTCCATGTCAAGTACCCACCTACAGGGCCGGTCCTAGGATAAGTCGAATAAGACTTGGAACTTGGACAACCCCCCTCTATTAGGACAACCTCCCAGGCTCAGTATGATCCCATCCAAGGTCAGGATCACGGATGACCATCACGACCAGCTGACAATAAGAGTCAAGAGACAACCGAAATTAGTTTCAGGATAGGATAATCCAACCCTCCAGGCCGACCCTGCTCACATAACAGTAATAACAATTAAAAAATCGACTCGCTTGTAGGTTGTGACACAAGTTTCACAGACGCGATTGGAGTTCTAAACAGTCAATCATTCCAAAAAATCCTGTATAGGTGGGGTACTTGTTGGCTACGATGTGTTAATCCTCCAACCAATGCTGCTATCACTATGCAATATCTTTAAGGTCCTATTAATTACAAATTGAAATACAAATAATTTTCTTATATTATAGTTGTGTACTCTTTTTTAACAAATTTGTTATCCTCCCTCTAACCAATGGGTAATAATATTGTTTTTTAATTTTATTTTATCAAAGTGCATATATTCCACTATATACAAGATTGGCCCCAAAAGAATAAGTACCTAGTGTCCAATAAATAAGCCTAACACGTCAACTAATAAGTAACCCCATTTCTAGCCAAACATAGGATACAACTCAAGAATCCAGCCCATATTTCCATGATCACTTGTCAACGATCCCATGACTTCAGCCTTACACACCATCTCTCTCTCTCTCTCTCTCTCCTCATATATATAATTTATATTTATAGTATTGAAAGGACTTCTTTCTTTTTTGGAATGCATGCAATTGTTAAACAAAGAAAGAAAAGCCAATCAACACACATCTTTAGGTACTGTTTGGGAAGGGTGGAAAATGGGAGGAAGGAAAAAGTTGAGGGAAAAGTGAGAAGAAAATTTTAAATGATGGTGTTTGGAAAGGGGGAGAGAACATGGGGGAGGAAAATTTGAGAGGAAAAAGTAGGTGGGTCCCACCAAAAAATTTTCCTCCCAAATGTGGGAGGAAAATGGAGAGAGATGAGAGGAATTTGAGTAAATTTACCCCACTACCCCTCAAAAAGTTAATATTAAATCATCATTTGAGAATACCAAGGAGAAAATAGTAATTATACCTATATCCATAAACAAATAAAAAATTGTTTTTAAACTTTTCCTTCCCCTACTTTTTGTTCATCCAAACAAGAAGAGGTAAAGTTAATTTTCCTCTCCCTCAATTTTCCTTCCTCTCAAATTTTCCTCTCCCTCCCCTCCTGTGTTCCCAAACATAGAATTAGCAACGGAGGAGAGGAGAGACCACCACCACACAAAACGTTCTGACACAAAGACACCTTACTCTTGCCCCCAAAACCAACACATCCCATTGTTTAAGTAACTTTTGTCTCCCAATATTTTGCTTATATATATATATATATATAGAGAGAGAGAGAGAGAGAGAGAGAGAGAGAGAGAGAGAGAGAGGGGGGGGGGGGGGGGGGGGGGGGGGGGGGGGGGGGAAGGAATAATTCATGTTTCCATCTATTCAAACTCCGAACTCTCAGCCAATAACGTATGTCTTCATCTGCTGATCACTAGAACCAGAAAGCTTTGACACGTTTTCCTTCTTCTTTTGTTAGTTTACGCTACAAATGATAGATTCCAACAAATGATTGAATGTCGTTAGCAAGTTTAATAATTCACTAAAGTACTCTAGTTTTTGTGCTATAAGCATCGTTTGGTTTGGTCGTAATTATCTTGACTAAGAATTTAAAATCAACATAAAAAATTGACATCACACTAACAATCGCTCATAAGTCTTATCATATAGTCAGACTGAGAGTAAAAACATTTTATACAACAACTAGGGGTGAACTGAAATAGTTAAAACTAAATAAACCAAAAATCTAAAAATCTAAATCGAAACCGAACCAATATTAGTCATAACCGAAATAGAAACAATATAATTGTTTTATTCAATTTGTTTGCTTGAGCGATTTTTATTGTTTATTGTGTCAAATCCAAAGTTAAAATTGTGATTTAATTATATTTAAAAAATATATAATTATTATACACACAAATGTTTCTATTTTAAAGTTGGACCCAAAATTGAATTAGCTGTTAAATTATCAAAATAGAATTTCAAAACACATACATATGATTGTTTTTTTCAAATATACATATTTTTAATTATAGAATATGTAAAAAAAAATGAGTATATTAACATAATTGTATAAGTCTTATTTGGTAACAAAAATCGAATAAGAAATTCTAGTATTTTCAAAACCGAACTCGAAAAAAAACTTCGGTTTTCCGTCCAAAACCAAATAATGCTCACCCCTAGCAGCAATACCGAAACAGGAGAACAAATCTTTGTTAGTATTAAAATAAAGTCCCTCTCGTAGTACATGGAACAGAGTTAAAACCACACTCTCATTCCAGTGTCGGAAGACAAATCATGGAACGATGATGATTCGTGTCACGAAAGGTTTTCTCGCTCGCGACCGACGGTCTGTCAGGTGGTCCAACGGCTGCCACGGCACCAGACACATAGCTTGCATCATGTGTGAGCTATGATAAGGCTTGTTTCCTCAACATCCATCATTCTGCCAGGGCTCAGTTAGCCCCCTCCCCAACAAAATGAGCCATACCAACACAACACATTTGTGGGGTCTAGTGTCTTCTCAACATGATCGCAGCAACAAAAGGAACATCCTTATGATTTTTGTGCTGTAGGAAAATTGAACATTCCACTGCTTTCTTTACTCATGATGAGCTTTGCAAAGAAAGAGAAGGCGAAGGGAAGCCCCATGCATGGCTTTCTCACTAATGAGGTCCCTGGGAGAAGAGGCATGACATGACAAAAGAAGAAACAAAACCGCCCAGCTAGCAAAAGTGATCGAAAGAATTAAGGCCAGGGCCACTCTTTACAACACTCACCTTGCTTATCTTGCACTGTAGATCGCCAACCTAATCATAATAAAGTGCACAAAGCAAGTTGAAAAGTGCATTCTAGACCAACCATCCTTGATTTACAGCTAAATCAGTAATTGATGTACAGAATGAGGGCGCATCCGTCATGAAAGCCAAGATAGTTTCAACTCGACAAGTACTAACAACAAAAATAAAGCCTTTACCATAAATTCACGACGGGAAGTAAAGAACATGGATACTTAGGCTTATCGTTGACTGTCAAGTATACATCTAACCCAGCAGCAGCAGCAGCTGGAAAATGTCGATTACATTACAATAGTCCATGACATATTTCATCAATCCTACTTGGTACATAGCTGTTCTACAAGCAAACAGTGATTAAATCAAATGCATTGGCATCGTATGCTGATTTTGAAGGGCATGGCATCAGCAGCATTAGAAACCAAAGGTACTATCTCGATCCAGCCAGCTTGTTGCAACACCATATATGAGTGCAGTAACGAAGCACCTATGGTCCAACTCCTTTCAATTGGCATCAGGAGATAATAGCTGGATATTCAATATATTGAGTGAGATTGTCGGCGATCAATTGAGAAAAGCCCACTCTGGCAAAGGGCATTCATAGCTCCAATCTGGTCCGCTATATCGCACACAATGCAACCATAAGCCTTCTTCATCTCCATCATAACTGTGGTTCATGTATGGAAGTTGGAGATTTTAGACATAAAGGTTAGGCACTAATACAAGACAAGTTACAAGAATGCTCCCTAGGAGAACCAAGTAGGGCGTCTAATAAAGGGATAAAATTTTAAATATGAACGAACAGCAGTCAGAACTTATATCGTGTGAAATACCAGTACTATTTTTATGTACTAACAAGCAAAACAATATCTTATGATTCTTCTCTCCCTCTTCCAGTACTATTTTTATGTACATCTTGTTAGTAGCAACCAAATTCCAAAAGAGAGCAATAAGAAAGCACTGATTTAAAAGTTACAGCAGTGTATAACAGACGTATTTCAGTCTACATGGTGACATTTCCAATCTATTGCCCTATTATTAATAAATTAACTGTACTAATTGTCACTGATTCATGTTGCATGGTAATTCAAATGCAAAAACACGAAATCTCATGCGCCGGATTTCACAACCTTCGAACTATGCAGTTAAAAACCGTTATATATCGATTATATAACCGATATATAACGGTATCGGTCCGGCACCGATATTTTTTTGGGAAAAAAATCGGTAAAATATCGGTACCGATATTATCGGCCGATATGACCGATATATCAGTATATATCGGTATTGAAAAAAAATTGATATATAATTAGGTTCTGTTAAAACCAAAAGTAGGGGAGAGAGAAGTACAAGGTCACAAGGTGTTATAGATTCACTCTCCTCACTTGTTCACGATGATAAATATATGGAGGATGAAGAAGATGAAGATGAACAAAGTAGGGAAGAAGGTGAAGAAGATGGTGATGGTGAAAATGAAAAAAAAATGAAGTTGAAGTTGAGGCTAATGAAGATTGTTAGATGTTGAAACTTGAAAGTTGAATTGGAATCTTTTTTCTTTTCGTATTAGTTGAACCGTTTTGAAGTTGTACTTTTTATATTGTAATATTGGTTTGGGTATGAACCTTTTAGTTTTAATGCTTTAACAAACTATTCTTGCATATTTTACAATAGATAACTATTTAGTGTGTTGTTCGTATGTAAAAATTGTGTTAAAAATGCAAACCGATATTTACCGTTATAAATCCGATATATCAGTGATATATCAATAACTCTACTGGACCGTTATCATGAAAAAACCGTTTTTATCTGCATAGCCTTCGAATTTATAGGAAGAAAACTTCTCATTTCCCAACTTATATGGGTTGACAGTCCGCATAGTGTATCAACCACAGCATTTAAGCAATCCTAGAACACTAGCTGAACAACCTTCCAAATGAAAATAAAACAAGATAACACACCAACAGATATCGTATTATCATCAAAGAATGTGCAAGAATCACGAACCTTCAACAAAGAAAAATAGATAGCGACATGGAATTATCTTCATAAAAAGTAGCTAAAGTTGGCAGATTAGGACAATTTACATAATATGTTAAATATGGAATTACTCTTTTGCACTTCAAAAGGTATGATTGCATTACCCTCTTGGTGCCCAATTGGGGCAGTTGGTGCACATTGGATCAATGCTGAATTCCTCGTCTGACTGCTTCTTATAGACGTCAGAACAACGGTCACCGGCAGCAGGATCACATGGTGGAGAGTCACCACTAGCAGCAGGATTGGCACATTGAACGCCAACAGGAGAATCACAGGGTGGAGATTGGTTCATTCCTATAGAGGCAGCTCTATCAGCACCTGTTTGCACAGTTGAACGAGAAGCAACTAACTTAGATAAATACAGTACGTCATTGGCTATTGGATGTCCGGTATATTGCAGATGTACTCGTATCTGCATGATTGAAAATGAGGTGAGCGAAACCATGTAAAATTTCTGAGGAACAAAAAGTGTTAAAAATAAAAGGGAAAAAGAGAAGCCAGGATATAAATACTTTTTTTCTTGTCAAAAGAAAAGTTAAGTTACACATTCCAAGGATTAACCAGGACACAGATGTCGATCCATGACACACAAAGTGAGATTAAACTTTGAAGGGTTTTTGCATGTCAATGTTGCACAAGCACGAATATAACATGGCACACTAAGGACAAGACAGTTCACAGCACATATTGACGTATCTTAGTGTATTTTGAAGTGTCTATGTTGTGTCCAATACATGTTCAACATGACGGTGATTTTTCGAATCTTGGTGCTTCCTAGTTACATGTATACCCTCTAATGTTCATTGTTCATATTTTCGTGTATGCTGTATTATAATTGCATATGTGCCCTTAATATAATTTTGCTGCATTCATAACCTTCATATAAGCCATATATGTAGTTTGGCTTAACCATAGTTACCGGGATCCCTCATACCTCCTGGAACTGCGAGCTGGATCTTCTGATCCTGATTGCCGTTCTTTTCCCACCAGGGGCCTATGGATCGCGATATGGATCCCTACATTTAATGATCCAAAAAGATGTGAAGTATATCAATTCTACGGCTCTTGTATTAACTTGACATTTTGTTCTTTTGTTTTTATTTTGCTTTTAATTTAACATTTCATCATTTTCTTGTATAATCAAGAAACTCAAGAAACTCTAGATGTTTTGTACTAAAACTTCGGTTGTGCTCTATGTTCTTGTCATGTTTGTATGTGATCAGTTAAGAATTATAGTTAATAGTAAAACTGAAGCAATATGTTAGAAACTCATGTTCTTAATTATGAGGTTGTCTTATGCTTTTGCCACTCGAGTCAACAATCAAACTTACTAATTTATATATGAAACATTATCAACGAACCAAGTAAAACATTAGAACGTACCACGATCCGATATGACGATCCAACTAAACCTACCACCATCGAACCATCATGTTACATGAGTAATGTTTCCCATACTCGATCATGTATGGCGAACCAAGACGTACCACGTTCCACGTAACTATGGACTAAACCCAATTTAGCATCAGATAAAAAAGGGTGTCACAGTACCATGAGACTCCCGCTTACGCAGGGTATGGGGAGGGTCAAGGTGTGTGAAAATTTACCTCCATTTTTATGGAAAGATTATTTTTGTGCCTAGAACTTGCATCCTCCAGGATGAAAGCAACAAGCTTAACCATCGCGTCAGGTGACGCCCTCTACGTTTTAGGATAAATATACATAATAAAATAATTATAAGAATATGTATGGGCTTAAAAATAGTATTTTCAAATCATATTATGATTATGTAACCATAGTTGATTATGGTAGTAGTATGTTGTTTGCTCAACTTCTTTTTTCTCCTCATTTGGCTTGTTTGTGGTGATTTCTCAAGACAATTCAAAAGAAGTAAAAAACTATTTCAAACTATTGATAAAATATAATAGATGTCCACATATTCTAATGGACAATGACACCTATGCAAGAAGAAACATTTTCAAAGGGTATACATGCATTATAAAAAAATTAAGATATACATCCGAAAGTGACTCTTTTAAGAGTTTACATGTAAAATCCCAACTTTGAAGGACAACAAAAGACCACTGTCGATACAAAGTGATTCCACGTGTAAACTTTTCAATGGAAAAATGTATGTATTACAGGTAACCGTTCAAACTAGATGGGGGCCCAGAAATTGTTTTAGAAGAGGGGGGAGTTGAGGGCGGGCGGTGAGGGAGGGAGTGCATTGGGGGCGAAAAAACCTTATATTTGAAAATAGAGGGAACATCGAGGATTGAACTTTGAGACATTTTGTTTAGAAGCATGTATACTTACCGGTTGGACTACTGCATAGTTGTGTATATATTATAAAACACTAATTATATAATAGGATAGCTATACATATATAGTAGAAAACGAAAATACCCCCACCCCCACCCCCACACCCCAAGCTAAGGTGGGTCCGCCCCTGAAACGAGATAGTATAACCACTTGTATGTCTTATCCTGATTGTATATTTAGCAATAAATTTGGGTTAAGGTTCCACAGTTAGGAGGAAACCTCTACTTGAGTGGAGGTCCTAATTTCGCAATGGAAGTGCTTATGCACTTCACTATTACATGGTACAAGGTGCTAGTATTTCTAAATTTTCCATTGGAAATATGTATTAATTAATTGTTTAGCTTGAGGGATAATATATAGATGTGGTCTGTAGAATATTTAAACAAGCACAACTAGGACTCATTACAAACATTTTGCAAGCCTTCTCCCATCAGAATGGAGTCGGCTATTGAGCATAAGAAAGCTTCATACAAGATCTAAGAAAGTTTTATGACTAGATGTCGACCTAATGTCAACCCTTTATGTGCATGCCAAATTCCTAGCCAAGGTTGCTATGAGCATGCCATAAAACATAGGTGGTTAGTTGACAGGTAGGTAGACCTACCTTTTGGCATACATTTTGGATTACCGTTTAAGCTCATGCAACCAAGAAACATTTTCCATAGACTGTAAGAGTCTAGGTGAAACGATAAGATGATACAATTTGCTATATAGAATTGAATTTATCTCTCTGGCATATTATGCCAAAGAGTGAAGGAATGACAATCTCATCATCACAAAAGTTGGATGATTTCGAATAAGTGAATAGCCAAATGATATCTACCATGTACAACCAAAATAAGTAATTACCTTTGTTGCACAACACGAACAATGATACAAATAAGGATACAGGATACAAAAAATTTAGAAAGGTACTTAGTCACCTGTTGACATGAATATGCGCACAGATACAACCCATACAAGTGTATAGACACGATGCGGATACGGAAATCATTTTCCCGTGTCCAGTAACATAGGTAGGTACCCTATAACTATAACTCCTCTAAAGCAAGGTGGCATTATTGGTCGAATATCGGTACATATCGGGTGTATCGTTTCATTTTCAGCCTTTCATATGGAATTGAATTGATCTCTCTGACATATTATGCCAAAGAGTAAAGGAATGACAATCTCATCATCACAAAAGCTGGATGATTTCGAATAAGTGAATAGCCAAATGATATCTACCATGTACAACCAAAATAAGTAGTTACCTTTGCTGCACAACACGAACAATGATACAAATAAGGACACAGGCAGGATACAAAAAAGTAGAAAGGTACGCTAAGTAGTCACCTGTTGACATGAATATGAGCACAGATACAACCCATACAAGTGTATAGACACGATGCGGATACGGAAATCACTTTCCCGTGTCCAGTAACATAGGTAGGTACCCTATAACTATAACTCCTCTAAAGCAAGGTGGCATTATCGATCGAATATCGGTACATATTAGGTGTATCGTTTCATTTTCAGCGTTTCGTATTAGGCATGTCCAATCCAATACTCATCCCTGCCAATATTGGTCAATAGCTAGATTGTGAGTCTCCTTCCCGGTTTTGCAAAGAAAAAAATAAAAGAAAAAGAGAGAAGCATGGCGATAGCAAAATCGACACAATGATTTGATTGTACCGAACATCAACATACTTGTACATCTCAATATTATTCCACTCAAAAGTATTAATTGTGTGGGTACTTTGTCTAAAAGCAAGTAATAAACATCTATTACGAATGAATAATTCAATAAATACTGTCATTCAAAACTAGTAGGAAACAACAAATAATGCAGCATAAGATTATTCCTAAATTTACAAGATAATTTTCAAGTTCTTAAAATAATTTCTTATATTTTTGGCTTTCCAAAACCAATAACTCCAAAACGATCCGGAACCACCGAAACCACCAATACCAATACCGATAACGATACTCATAAGAGGGGTCCAAAATCGATTCTGATATAGCAAACATTGCTATAAAGTTTGCAGAAAATGGAAAGAAAAAAAAAGATATAGCAAGGTTGCACCATAGTTTATATAACTATTAAAAAATAAAGAATAGGGTAAATAAAACAAGTATCTAGAGAAAAAGCATCAAATATAAGGTAGCAAAATCTTAGTAGCTTCCTCTTCTCAAACCTAAAAACTGACGATAACATCATCCACTATATATGTCTAACATCACCGAAGTGTTTTGCAACCACCAGCACAAGTCTGATCTTTCAGCACAAGGTTCTTGATAGTAGATATCAGATCTGTCACAAATAGCAGGCAAATACTTGTAGGAACTGTGAACCCATAGAGTGTAGGCTTATAATGCAATTCAACATATGATATGGACTCCAGATACTACATATGAAGTCATTGAATTAATTCATCAAGGCAGTATCGGCATCGGAATCGGACCCTTTCTATGAGTATTGGGATCAGCGGAATCGGCGGTTTCGGTTGGGAGTATCGGATTTTTTGGTATTGGAATCAAATAATTTTAATAAATTAATAAAGTTTTAGGGGGAAAAAAACATTTAGGCTTAATTTTAAGTATTTCCTCTGTTGTTTCTTAGTAATTTTAAAATTGAATGAAATAGTAGTCACCCTTGCCGATTGGCTTACCTGCAATAGACAAGTTTTCTTCTTTTACATGCCTTTACAACCCTATGCTTTTACAACCTTGTTGATTGGTTTTTCGTTCAATTTTCTTTGCCGAATTGACTAAAAAAGGGACCCCAATGTCGGTATCGGTTAGTATCGGTATAGGTCGGTATCGGATCAGGACATGCCAAACCGTATCGGATCGATATCGGCCAATACTGCAAACTATGAAATTTATATGAAATCCATAGAATAATTTAATACAATATTATGAAATATCATAATTAAAATTTGAAGAAAATACAATAATGTGAACTCTAATTTGTTAGATGATGAATGTGAGGGTTTCATTGTAAAGCTTTTGGCAAAAACTTTCATCAGTTCTACAGTAAGGTTGTTGATTTGCGTCATTTGTGTACTGCTATGTATTTTCCATGTTTGTAGTGCAAAAGAAAGGAATGAAAGAAGACATTATACTTATGTAGTGGCTTCGAATAAGGGACTCCTTAAAGTATGTTGGTTGCGTAATAATTAAACCCCTATTATTTAATGGGCTATGTAACTATGCTTTCAGTGGCCAAAGTTGATCAAACTTGAAATGTGCTGTCAACTAACAGTAAAATTATATGGCCTCTTGATTCAGATTAAATTAGGCCATTTTTAAGGTTCACATATGAACATCAAATCGGAGATATAAGCAGGCTGAATTATCCAGAACCTTTACATACAAAAAGACTAGATTGTTGGGTGGTCCCTCCTTAATTGGAGAGAGGATTTGGAGTTCCCAAGGTTCATTCACCTTGGAGAAAGTCTAAAGACTTGTGGAGTTCCCAAGGTTCAATCTTGGAGGAGAAGGTTCATTCCCTTATGGCTATATAAGGAGATGGTTTGGAAAGATGTTTGGGGTTAATCCTCCCTTGTGATCTTGGTGCTAGAAGTGTTGGTGCTCCTTGCTTGCGGTGTTCTTCCGGGCGGTGCTTCTACCTCGGGTGTTTCTTCACCAAAGTGTCTTCCATACTTGTGTATGAGAGAGATCCTCTTGAGTGTATCCAAGAGAGAGTTTGTAACTCTGTAATCCCACTATTCTTAGTGGAAGAAGAAAGAAAAGAACTATTGTTGTTCGAGGACGTAGGCACATAGCCGAACCTCGTTAATTCTCTTGTCTTTTGTATGTTTGTTTTTCTTTTCTTTTCTCTAGCCTCTGTGTTAAGCGGATAAGCTAAACTTCAACTCATTGTAGCTCCCACGTTAAGCGGGTAAGCTAAACTTCAACTCATTGTAGCTCCCACGTTAAGTGGGTAAGCTATCTCCATCCCAATTAGCGGTATCAGTGCATACCCAACAATTGGTATCAGAGCCACACAAGCTTATTGATCGTGATGGCGGAATCATTGTCTTCTACCTCCTCAACCATGATCAAGCTCACGTCTTCAAACTATTCCATATGGAGGCCGCGGATGGAAGATATCCTCTATTGTAAGGATTTGTACGAAGTGTTACTCTGCAATGGACAGAAGCCAGAAGACAAATCTGAAAAAGATTGGACCATTCTAAATCGAAAAGCTATTGGAGAGATCCGTCCTTGGATCGACCAAAGCGTTTTTCACCATGTTTCCAAAGAAACCGATGCTCATCAAATGTTGATGAAGTTAGCATCGATGTACGAGCGAGAGACTCCTCAAAACAAAGCGTCACTCATTCGACGTTTGATGAACCTGAAATACAAAGACGGACGAAGTATTTCTGAACACTTGAGTGATTTCCAAGAGTTGGTAAATCAACTCTCAACCATGAAGCTGGTGCTGGAAGATGAGCTATTGGCACTTTTGCTACTCAGCTCGTTGCCGGATAGTTGGAACACACTTGTGGTTTCCTTAAGCAACTCCGCTCCTCAAGGCGTCATCACTTTAACCTTAGTGAAGGATAGTTTATTGAATGAAGAAGCGAGGCGGAAAGAACAAGGCATAACAACCGAGTCAGATGCTCTTGTTTCTGAGAATCGTGGAAGAACTCATCAAAGAAAATTCCACAACCGTGACCGCTCCAAAAGCAGGCCAAAAGATCATTCCAGAGGCACTTTCAAACCAAAAAAGGAGATAGAATGCTTTCATTGTGGCCTTAAGGGTCATATGAAAAGAGAATGCAGAAAACTCAAAAGGAAAAGAGAAATGAATCAAATGAGAAGAATGAAGCCAAAGACACAACTGCCACTGCTTCAAAAGGCAATGAGATAATCATCATTTGTGATGATGGTCTGGTTAATCTAACCTCTCAAGATTCTTGCTGGATTGTAGACTCTGGTGCATCATTCCATGTTACTTCCAGAAAGGAATTCTTCACAACCTACACAAGCGGAGACTTCGGAAATGTGAGGATGAGAAATGAAAAAGTTTCCAAAATTGTGGAAAAAGGAGAAATAGCTCTTGAGACCAACACTGGCTGCCCCTTGATTCTCAAGAATGTGAGACATGTTCCAGACATGCGTCTCAACTTGATATCCACTGGCCTGATGGATGATGAAGGCTACACCAATGTGTTTGGTAGAGGCAAATGGAAACTCAGCAAAAACTCTCTAGTGCTTGCTAGAGGGAAGAAGGAGAGCACACTCTATATGACATATGCTAAGATCAACAATCAGCATGTTAATGCAGCAATCGACCAATCAGGATCAACGATTGGGTTATGGCACAAGCGACTAGGTCATATGAGTGAGAAAGGATTGCAAATTCTAGCCAAAAGAGAGGTATTGACCGGGCTGAAATCGAAAGGTACACCTCTTGAACCCTGCACTGATTGTTTGGCTGGAAAACAACATAGAGTTTCATTTCATTATAAGGCTGCAACTAGAAAACCCAATGTACTGGATGTTGTTTACTCTGATGTTTGTGGGCCTATGACTACTAACACTCTTGGTGGTGCAAGATACTTTGTCACCTTCATTGATGATCATTCCAGGAAGGTATGGGCATATGCAATCAAATCCAAAGATCAAGTCTTTGATGTGTTCAAGCAGTTTCACGCCAGCGTTGAACGTGAGACTAGTACGACTCTGAAGTGCATCCGTACTGACAATGGTGGAGAGTACATAGGAGACTTCAGAATCTATTGCAAGAATAATGGGATCAGACATGAAAGATCGGTTCCAAAGACCCCTCAGCACAACGGGTTGGCGGAGAGGATGAACAGAACGATCGTTGAGCGGATCAGAACCATGTTATCTCACTCCAAGCTGCCAAAGGGTTTCTGGGGTGAAGCATTAATGACAACAGTTCACTTAATCAACTTGTCTCCATCAGCTCCACTCAATGGTGATGTACCGAACAAGTTCTGGACAGGAAAAAATATGTCCTACCAATACTTGAAGGTGTTTGGGTGTAGAGCATTTGTGCACATTCCTAAAGACGAGAGGTCCAAGCTTGATGTCAAATCAAAAGAATGCATTTTTCTTGGCTATGGAGATGAAGAGTTCGGCTACAGACTCTGGGATCCTGTCAATAAGAAGATTGTCAGAAGCAGAGATGTGGTCTTCTTTGAAGATCAAACTATTGAAGATTTTCAGAAGGGAGAAAAGGTTGATAGCTCCAGGGAATTTCCTGTCAACCTAAATCCAGTTTCTCAGCCCTGGGAAAAAAGGGGAGATCCGGTCGAGAACAATGAAGCTGAAATCCATGATCATGTCGAGGATAATCATGATGATGACATCGTACATGAAAATGTTCAAGAAGAGCAAGCTCCTGAAGGACCTCAACTGAGAAGATCAAACAGATAACCGAAGCCTAACAGCCTCTACAGTCCACAACAGTATGTATTGCAAACAGATGCAGAAGAACCTGAAAACTATCAAGAAGCCGTGACACACGAGAAAAAGGGGGAGTGGCTGGAAGCCATACAAGATGAGATGAAGTCCTTGCATGAGAATCACACTTATGATTTGGTAAAATTACCAAAAGGAAGAAGGGCACTCAAGAACAAATGGGTGTATAAGCTGAAGACAGAAGAAAACAAATCACAACCAAGATACAAGGCGAGGCTAGTTGTGAAAGGTTTTAGTCAGTAGCAAGGAATTGACTATGAAGAAATTTTCTCACCAGTGGTGAAGATGACATCTATCAGAGTAGTGCTCAGCTTGGCTGCAAGTCTAAATCTAGAAGTGGAACAACTAGATGTGAAGACTGCATTCCTTCATGGAGAGATTGAAGAAGAAATCTACATGGAGCAGCCAGAGGGTTTCAAAGTCAAAGGAAAAGAAGATCTAGTCTGTCGACTAAAGAAGAGCCTGTATGGACTGAAACAGGCACCACGCCAATGGTATAAGAAGTTTGATCTCTTCATGACCAAGCAAGGATACCTGAGGACCACTTCTGATCATTGTGTGTTTGTCAAAAGGTACTCTGATGGTGAACTGATTATACTCCTATATGTTGATGATATGTTGATCGTAGGTCGTGACAATGACAAGATCAGCAAGTTAAAGAAAGAGCTCAGCAAGTCCTTTGCAATGAAGGACTTAGGTCCAGCAAAGCAAATTCTCGGTATGCATATCTCTCGTGATCGAAGGAATGGGAAGCTGTGGTTATCACAAGAGCGCTATATCGAGAAGGTGTTGAAGAAGTTCAACATGGACAAGGCAAAGCCTGTAGCAACTCCACTTGCTAATCAATTTTTGCTCAACTCAAGACAGTGTCCTACAAGCAACAAAGAAAAAGAAGAGATGGCATCAGTGCCATATGCCTCAGCAGTTGGCAGTCTTATGCATATGATGGTGTGCACCAGACCTGACATAGCACATGCAGTTGGTGTCGTCAGCAGATTCTTATCCAATCCGGGAAAAGAGCATTGAAAAGCGGTGAAGTGGATTTTGAGATACCTCAGAGGTACTTCCAAAATGAGATTGTGCTTTGGAAATGACAAGCCTGTGTTGATTGGGTACACAGATGCAGATATGGCTGGAGATTTTGACTCCAGAAAATCTACTTCAGGATATTTGGTTACTCTTTCAGGGGGAGCTGTGTCTTGGCAGTCAAAGTTACAAAAGTGTGTTGCTCTGTCGACTACAGAAGCAGAATATATCGCAGCGACAGAAGCATGCAAGGAACTATTGTGGATGAAAAGATTCCTACAAGAGTTGGGTCAAGAACAACGAGAATATGTTCTTTATTGTGATAGCCAGAGTGCTATCCATTTGAGCAAAAATTCGAGTTTTCACTCGAGGACAAAGCATATTGACGTGAGATATCATTGGATTCGTAACGTGGTGGAATCCAAGCAACTTCAGATTGAGAAGATCCATACCAATGACAACGGCTCAGACATGATGACTAAATCTCTACCTAAAGACAAGCACATCTTTTGCAGAAGTGCAGCTGGTATGACGTAGCCTTCCACTTAAGTCGGGAAGGGGGAAATTGTTGGTGATCCCTCCTTAATTGGAGAGAGGATTTGGAGTTCCCAAGGTTCATTCACCTTGGAGAAAGTCTAAAGACTTGTGGAGTTCCCAAGGTTCAATCTTGGAGGAGAAGGTTCATTCCCTTATGGCTATATAAGGAGATGGTTTGGGAAGATGTTTGGGGTTAATCCTCCCTTGTGATCTTGGTGCTAGAAGTGTTGGTGCTCCTTGCTTGCGGTGTTCTTCCGGGCGGTGCTTCTACCTCGGGTGCTTCTTCACCAAAGTGTCTTCCATACTTGTGTATGAGAGAGATCCTCTTGAGTGTATCCAAGAGAGAGTTTGTAACTCTGTAATCCCACTATTCTTAGTGGAAGAAGAAAGAAAAGAACTATTGTTGTTCGAGGACGTAGGCACATAGCCGAACCTCGTTAATTCTCTTGTCTTTTGTATGTTTGTTTTTCTTTTCTTTTCTCTAGCCTCCGTGTTAAGCGGATAAGCTAAACTTCAACTCATTGTAGCTCCCACGTTAAGCGGGTAAGCTAAACTTCAACTCATTGTAGCTCCCACGTTAAGTGGGTAAGCTATCTCCATCCCAATTAGCGGTATCAGTGCATACCCAACATAGATAAGGGTGAGCATATTATAGAACAACAAAACCATTACAACACAGACAGTTCAATAATCCCACATGCTTAAGTAGAATAGTATTCAAACAGCAAATAGAATCCAGCAGACTCCTCTTGCACAAGGAGATTGAGAAACAAAATGTCACCTGATGGGTGCGGCCAGTTACAGGTTTACATAACACCACACTATGCGTTCCATTAGTGCTTATCCTCAGAAATTTGGTGCAAGCAGTCTTTCCCTTCAATGGCTTCCCAGTGCACTCTTCATCAACCTTAACTCAGAGCAGATGTTACATTAGTCTCTTATCAAATTACAGAAAAGATGTCAAACAATCAGTTATTAGTTCAGGATTCCAGGTAAAGGAACCGATATCAAGTGAAATTTGGTTTCTATTTTTGGTGATTGAAAGAAGGTGAAAGGCTAAATATCATGAGAAAGTTGAGCTATCTTTTCCTTCCTGATCACTCAAATTCTCTCTCCACCTCAACATATTGGAACAAGAAATAGAAAAAAAGAATACATTAATTTGTCTCTCTCTAGCCTCTATCTTTATTTAGGGAACTCATAATGCAGCTATATCTCGGCATGCATGTGAAATATGGAAAAATATGCAGGTGAGCACAAGAATAGGGACGGAGTTAATACAAAAGGAAATGACGAAGTGTTGATTCACTGGTCAAATAATCTTCAAACAACAAAACAAGGGTCAAACAAAATACGGAGAGATTGAGAAAGGATGTTGTACATAGAATTACATCATAATGGTTGAAATGGAGTGCTTCTAGAGTACTTTGTGCATTTATGCATTACACCATTGAAGAAAGAAAAATTCTATAAGACAACTATAAGACAAGCAATGCTTTAATTCTTGGGCAATCAAGAAACAAAATTATCAAGGAAATTAGCATAGCTGAAATGAGAATGCTAAGATGGATGAGTGGCAATACCCCATAGATTAGGAAATTAGTGTATTTGTGGAAGTTGGATGTAGCGTGAATTTAAGGACAAGATGAGAAAATCGTTTTAGGTGGTTTGGAAATCTGTAGCGCATACCAATAGAAAAATTGATAAGCAGCGATATAAGTGGTTAAAGTAGCCACCACGACTAGGCTAGGCCTAAAAGAACATCGATTGAATCCCCAAAGAACAATATAGTTTTTGTTACAGAGGAAATGGCTTTTAAGAATGGTGAATGGAAGAAAAGGATTCGAGCAACCGACCTCAAAATTTTGGATAAAGGCTTTGTTGTTGTAGATTGAGGAATAAATTGTAAGAACAACAACAACAACAACAACAAAGCCTTCATCCCAGAGTATAGGGTTCATAGATATCCGACAATGTTTTAAGCTGATTGTTGGCTACCTAACACAACTATCTTTTATCCAGGCTTGGGATAGGCAGCGAAAATGTAAGACATTAAGCATAACATAGGAAGAGGTTATGGATCAATCAACCAGAAAGCAAATAATAATGACATAGTCCAGTTCATCTCTCATCTACATGGAGTTGGAAATGGGCCTAGTAGAATTTAAAAAGCATATTTGTCCTGAAGCATTGTTAACCAGGCACCAGAGTACTTCCACGTCTAGGTGCATTTCGAAGATGGGAAGAACTACTAAGAAGTAATAACTGGAGAAATCTGTCATTTGTGCATGAAAAATTTGCCAATGAGGGATGTGGACATTGCACAACGGTAAAAGATCAAATCAGAACAGAGATTGATTGAGAGCAGAACAACCCTATGAAGATCACATTTGATACTATGGAGACATCTTGTGAAACGAAGGTAAACATGTGTTCTGCAAAATACAGCTGAAATAAACAAAACTAACATAAAGCAGTTTAGTATGCAACAAAGGCCATACATAAGCACTCCACATGTCAAATCTCCAGCTTTGGATGTGGGATATGAATAGAAAAGGAGATATAAAACATATAGTTCGCTAATAACCACAGCTATAGAAGTAGTCATTAACCTTAAATAAATAAAACCACATACCTCTACCGAGCTCCTTCCTTCTCGTGCATCATAATTTACATTTGCATTGACAACTTGCTGAAACCAGGAAACAAATAAGTTAGTTTAGCTGTTGCTGTTATGCACTAATGAATAATAGCATCAACTGCAACACAATGGTTACGTTTCGGACAAAGAACTCAACCTTTTGTATCCTACAAATGTTCTAACATTTGCCATATTCCCTATCGGTGCATGAACATCCATGGGTCAATTCAAATTAGATTTGTTAGGAATTTTAGCTATTTTAGGATTCTTTTGGATAAAAACATTTAACTATAGTTATCTGATTTTTATTTTGAGCGTGTCCCAATATATGCTTATGGGCGTAATCTTTTTATTTGGCTTTATCATGTAGTTAGTTTTATTGTGCCTATTAAAGCAATAGAAACAGTTGTAATAAATATGAAGAGATGATTGAGGAATGAATTGAGAAATCTACTTTTTGATTTTGTATGGTGCGATGCCAAAACCCTAGAGTAGATTTATCTTGTTTTCTTCTTTACTGCACGTCATTCCAAAATTGGATAATATCCATTCATTACAAGTCGAAGTCGGTTTTTATCCTTTTTTACAATTACTTGTGATAAATTAATAATAGTTGATTGTTCACAAATTTATTAAAGCTTATGTGCCCAATTTGCACTAAATCCCTAAATTTCATATTGTGGCTTAGACAATCCTGTTTACTTTGGGTCTTGTCCGCGTCACCTAAGCTCATGAATTTTGAATTCAGGGTTGGGGGGAGGGGGGGGGGGGGGGGGGGGGGGGTGCTTCCTATAATGATACATAGTAGGCATGTTTCTAAGGTGCACCAAACATCTGGTAATGGCAATATTTAAGGTACAATTGTAGGGGGGGGGGGGGGGGGGGGGGGGTGGAATTCCTGAAAAATAGTAAGATGCATTTTGATAAGCACTTCGTCAAAGTTGGGATATTAACCAAAATATCAACAATTATAGTTGTTTCTAAAGCAAAGAAATTAGAAAGAAAATTAGTTACCTCTCCCTCCGGAAATGACCCAAGAACCTTGGCAACATATTCTTTTTGCACTAGGCCGGCCTCAATCTGCATCAATGTAAACCCCTTAAGTGATTAGTAAGTATCGATTAGAAAGAAGGAAAAAAAAAAAGATGTGGTTTAAACGAAATGCTAGATCTCCAGAGTATCATGGAAAAAGCAGTCATATTATGCCAAAAGTGGAAGCTAGAGGAAGAACTAACATATTTTACACCCTAACCTTAGATTGTTAGGTTAGCATTAGAAATAGTTCATAGGGTTCTATGGGTGTCTCCCTAGTTTAAATTTTAAGTACACTAAAGCTAATGTATTGAGTTATTTACTATAGTAGGAATCCAAAATCATGACAACAAGGTAGTCAAAGGCACAAGACGCACTCGAGGCACAAAGTGTCCATATTGCTCGAGACACAAGGCGCACGTCCGAACGAAACGACGCGTAAAAATAAAAAATAATATAAATATATATAAATAAATAAATTAGTAATGTAAAAAATAAAATAAAATAAAATAAAATATTAAAACCAACAAAAACATGCTAAAACATAGCCAAGTGAACTAACAGAGCAACAGTAGTAGTCAACAGAACTAACAAGAGTTTGTATTCTAGCTACCACGCTTTTAGTAAAATTTATTCTTTCTAGTTCAACTGTAACCAACTTTGGCAATCGTGAAAATGGTTACCTACCTCCCACTTGAATGAGTTAAGGGCTATCTTCATGCCTCAAATTTTTGTATAAATAAATAAATAAATAATAAATTAAAACCATAAAGCGTGTCTTTTCTTGATTGTGCCTTGCTGAAATACGTGCCATGGGTGCGTCCAGAGAAAGGTGCCTCGTCTAGTGAGGTGCGAGGCACAACTGCTGCGTTTTTCTGCGAGGCGCGCCTTATGCTGACAGCCATCATACTTCAGATTCTCAGGAAGGCCGTTCTCTTGATCGAACTTCCTTTGCCTTCAATTATTTTTCGAGCTTTGTTAAAAGTCCACATTACCAGCTCATATATGTGACATCCATCCTTGTTACCTTGTGTGTCTCCTCTATTTTGAGTTTTGACCGAACCTTACACGAAAATAGCATAGTTTACAGTATCAGCCGATACTGATATATATCAGCAGTATATATGTCTCCATTTGATCTAACACTCACCCCTATCTGATACTGGTGATATAGAGGCTGGGTCCCTCTTTTGTAGTCAAATCAGTGAAGAAAAAGATAAAAAGGAAAGAGGGGGAGTGTGTCCTCATAATGATTTGGTCGTGCCGACATGCAATAGTGTGTCGATAAGTGTCCTTATTGATACACTATAACCATTACCATTTGTCAAAGTTGCGCATCTATAAATTTACGACATTCATCCATCTTAATATATATATATATATATATATATATATATATATATATATATATATATATACTAAATCTTGTTACTTGCTTAGAAGTCCCCTAAATCACTAACAATTGTACTTACAAGTCCACGTCTCTCATTGTTAGGTTAATTATTCCTGAACCTAAGGTAATGCACATGTAAAATTAACCCATATGCCTTGCTACTAAACTTGTTGGCCTTGACCTTCCTCTTCTTCACAAAAATTTCATCCAAAAAGAAAACCTATCAGTTTAATCTCAAAGAAAAAGACCTATTGGTTCTATCCCGAAACCCAAATCTTATTGCTTCATCTCCAAACCCATCTCCCAAACCCAAATATTTGCTTTCAGTAAACATCAACAACAATCTCTATACCTGCTTCATCAAAGACCTCGATATCTCAATTTGGACCATTAGTTTATGCCGTATGATGTTAAGATTGGGCAGTTAATATTATCATAAAACTATCACATGCCAATTAATAATTAGGTGGATCCACCAGGAGATATTGGTAGCTTATATATGAATATTTGAATTCTCTTCATGCTTCTACACTCACGCTGAAGTAGATTTGGTTAGTTAACATCGCATTCATATATATATGTTGTGGCTGGACCAACAAGGTTGAGATGTTGCTCTTTCTATGCTTCTTTTTTCAACGACCACGATTCGCAGTAGGATCATCAAAAAAAGGGTGAAAGGCCAAGATAATTAGAGGGAGGACCATAATGGATATTTGGTCTTACTCCTGAGATGGGTATCTAAATTAATACAGTAACCTATGTTCATCCATGGATCACTCAAGGTTGTCTATCACATGTGTTGTTTGATTTTGTGACTTTCTTTAGATGTGAATAATTGCTTATGTTACTATATGATGATAACATGGATAAGAGGAGATGGTGAAGAAGAGGTGTTCATGGTTGGGTGAGAGAGAGGAGCTCCAAGAGGAATAAAATTTTAATTGAGAAGAGAATAGCTGGGTTGAGGGGAGGAGTGATAATTAATGAAGGATAGAAGTGAGTTGGACAAGGTTTTTAATGGGGAGAAGAGTTGGACTTAATTAATAAGAAGGGTACAAAATAACTTATGTCTGTAGTAAAATGGAATATTCTTACTTGAAATGAGTTAACATGAGGTAATCTTTAAATCCAATTGTTTAACATTTGGGAGACTTAACTCTAAATATGATAGATTTAAGGGACTTATATTGAAAAACCCTTCAATGAATCAAAACATTTCTAGTCCTTAGTAATTTTTAATTATTTTATGACTTTTTCAAAGTAAGAGCTCCAAAACCAACGAAAATGCCGGGGGCCCAAACCGATTCCAATAGTGCGAACTTTGAAAATAGATTATATACACCCTTCCAAATGCTCTAAACACTTTAATCCTGCCATATGTTCATAATAATTGCAAGTGTTCTGTGTTTCAACATTGCAAGACAACCCCCTTTTTCTTTAAAGCAACATTGCATAGTCAAATTTTTGGGTTGTTTTGCTCCTTAACACTTTTTGGATGCCAACAAATGAAGACCGCCTAAATGAGCCCGATCTCGTTTCGTGGGTGGATCCCTAAATGGGTTCACTACATCTTAAGAGAAGGCATCTTCATCCATGTGTGAACCCCTCTAATGGATTCACTTCACTATTCTTGTTGTCATGTTATTGAACATTAGCTTGACCAAGCACATTTTGTACGAGTTATATACATGTTCTAACACTTTTTTTTTGCAGGTATCTTGTTAAGTCGATGACGCTCAATGCGCTACATGCACGACATCGATCGACCATGGACATTTGTTGGCACCCAAGAAGTGCCAAGGGCAAAACGATCCAAAAGTTTGACCATGCAGGATCAGAGAAACGGCATGCGCAGACGGACCCGTAGGTTTGAGATTAGTCCATACCTCAGCCAGAGTCAGGTGGCACAAGCACTATTCTAAAAGACGGTCTTGGCAGCCGCCTAGAGGCTAGGCGCCTGGTACCCGCCCGATGCTCGCCTAGGCACCAACTAGTCCCTCTTATGCCCGACCATGCATGTTTCTGGATTTTAGGAATTTTTCTGCAATTTTCAAGTAGATTTTTTGGATTTTTTTTTTTGTTTTTTGTTGAATCGCCTAGGCGGACTAGGTGCTAGGCGGCGGGCGCACTTTTCACAACCTTGGGCACAAGCACGTCTAAATCAAGAAAATGTGCAAAGCAAAGGGCCCCGGAGGAAGATTTTAAGATCATTCAAGACTAATGCAGAAATTTAGAAAGCTGCAGGGACGTGTATAAAATTTTGAAAGTTGCAGGGACTCATGTGAAAAAATTGAATCCTATACAAGCCATCCCAAGTCTTAGGATCCTTTAATATTCTTCATGTGAAAGAATTGAATCCTATACAAGCCATCCCAAGTCTACAGGGACGCTCAAATTTCTTTTTTTTTTCCTCCATACACAAGAATGCTCTTTTAATGTTCTTCTTGGTTGCACCACCTCCTTTTCACGTCCATCCATCATCTATATATCACTATATTTATCTTCGATTCATTTTTCCTAAAAAGATCCAAAAAGATAGACGAAAATGAGGTCCAATAGACTAACCCTTGGTGGTAGATACACTTAAATAATTTGTCCTCTTGCTAGAAACGACCTTCTAATAATCATAAATTTTCTCGATAACCTGATTATGCACTTCAACTATACCCTTGCTCCTCAACACTTATCAAATTGTTTTTTGTTATTCCTTATAACACTTCAACTAAAGACACCATGTATCTAAGCTTCCTAATTTTTTCCGAAGTTGCATAACATAGTTCACTGAGAGATGCTAAACCAAAATTGGTACTGTATTGATTATTTGCATTTATCTTAAACTTTGGTCAATCACCTCACAGAAAGCTTCTGCAACACCTTGAAAGTACATTTCCATGAAATCGGTGCAAGTCTGCACATTATGTCCCCTTGCACACGGAACAAGAAGAGTTCTCAAGTAATTCATCATTGAATAAGATTCCTTACCAAATTGATTCTATAAATTATTGATTCTCAAATACATATTCCATTGGAAATATTTCGACTAGATATATTTTTTGCCTGCTATTAACAAATTAGTGCAAATTTCTCTCAATGCACCAAAACTTGTACATATACCTAGGATTGTGTATTTCCTTTTCTTTTGTCAAGGGCCACATCTTGTACATATTTAGCTCAAATCATTTTTTTACTTCTACAAAAGAAAAGAAATTAAGGCTTTAACATATGACTATATACTCAGCCAAAAACTACTAAATGGGGATAGAGATGAATGCAATTCCCTATATCAAATTGTATCATCGTACCGCTTTATCTGGACTCTTTACATTGTAGGGGAATTGGAGAGTTCACCTTTATTGCAAGCATAAATTGCATATCAAAATGTAGAGGTACCTACCTGCCAACTAGCTATTGGCATGACCCTCTCGTGCTCAGAGGTACATGGCTAGGAATTCGGCACCAACCGAGGGGACGTCAAGTCGACTACCGGTCGTAAAAAATTGTCATAACTATATTGTGCTTTCTTATGCTCCATAGTCAATTCCATTCTGATGGGAGAAAGCTAGGATAACAATAATGAAGTTTAGCAGAATACAAACACCTGCATAATGTATACATGCATATCAACCATTATCTTTTCAAGAAATACTGTAAGAATTAGTGCTTTACTAAGAAACTAGATCTTAGAAAGTGCCTCTCTTACTCATAGATACCTTACCTAGAAATTTGGCACTAGCTTAGAGGTTTGACATTAGCCGATCATAAATACTTTTCAGTTTTTTGGGTAGCTTTCACTAAGAAAGTAGAAAGTCTCTCTTGCTCATAGCTACCTTACCTAGAAACACGCCTGGCCCTGACCCAGAGAAGACGGCGCAGGCACCCATTGCCCAACATTTAGAGGGGCACCAAAAAATTTGACTTAATTTTGAGGGCTAAGCACATCAAGATAGATTGTCACTTTCTTCGAGAGAATGACAGAAAAAAAGTTGTCCTACAACACGTGTCTTTTGCAACTCTGGGCCTCACCAAACCACTGTCTCAACCTTCGTTTGCTTGACTATTTTCCAAGCTGGGAATGATTGACATCTACGTTCTAGCTTGCGAGGGAGTGTCAGTTAACTATTATTGTATACCTCACTTTAGTCCCACATTGCCTGGCTAAAGGAGGATGTCATGACTTGCTCCTAAAAATGTACGGAGGCTTCTCATATTTTAAATTAAGTTCCCTGTAAAATTCACTGATGAAGTGCACAGGGAATAGATCAAGAAAAAGCAGTTGAACCAAAAGATAATAGCCAAAAGTAGAAACCACTATCACTAACAATTAGAATTTTGAACTAAGTCACAGCATGTAGTTACACCATGCAATGGCAATAGTCAGGAATACATGTTTGCATAGGAAATACAGCCATAAAACAATGGAAGGAAAGAAAATTTTTATTGAGTGTAGACATTATTAATGACAATTATAGTCGTATCAAGTATAAAATGGCTACCAATCTCTACTATAAACTGCTAAAAGGAAACTACTCTCTCAAACTGAAACAACCAGTTGTAGCCATAGGATACCCTTGATGCCAGTGGAAGCAAAGATACTACCTGTTGCCTAAAGCATTCTGCTTTACCAGCATTTCTGGCAAAAATAAGAAGACCAGAAACAAGACGGTCCAGCCGATGGATTGCTGTAAAAGTTGACAGTCAAGGAGAAAGCAGGAAGCTCAATAGACTGGCATATTTTTAGGCAATAAAAATGATAATCCAGCAAGAAGTTAAGAAACAACAATTCAGCAAAAAGTTCCGACTGTTAGCAAAGTTAACAGATAATAAGGTCCAAACTTATTGGATAGCAAAAGGATACGAAATATAGGCGACAAGTTATGTTCTGCTTGCAGAATTCCAACAACCGTATTCTTACGATACTGACCACATGGATGTACCTGCATACGTAACACTTCAACAATTAAATTCTTTATATATATATATTTTTTGGAACCAGGTAAATTGTTTCTGGAATCGCTCCCACTGGGATTCGAACTCCTGACCACTCGGGCCGCATGCATCTCTCTTAACCACTAGGCTAGAGGTCATCTGCTTCTTTATATATATATATATATATATATATATATATATATATATATAACATGCTGGAAACTTTTGGTAGAAATTAAAACCTAGGAAATTAAGTAATAGTGGGTCTGATAGTTCCATTATGCACCAAGTAAGCACGACTATTATATTGCTACACTTACCAAAAAGAAGAAGAAAGAGGATAAACCTTCAAAGTGATTACTCGAATACAACGAAAGTATACAATTTCCATCATTTCATACAATTATACCCGAGATGATTCACCTAGGTAAAAGAAAGTTAAAATCAAATAAGGTCTCTCTCATTTAGACCTGATCACCATATGTTGTGCATGACATATCATATACTTTCTAACAAATGTCCAACAAACCATTAAGTTTTACTTTCTCCCCCAAGCATTATACCTTTGTCATAGATCCATCTCAAGCAATAGAGGAATCACAGCTTCACTTTCTTTATTAGCTTAATTATTTTCTCAACTTTCAGCGTAAGTTCCCTCCTAGCAATTTGGGCACGACAATGAATCAACTTATATAGTCATCTTTATGCCAAATATGAATTGCTATAATAATATTCCCTCCTTAACTATCTCCAACTTCATTGGGATACCATGCAAAAGTGTTCTCCAAAAGTGGCTCCTGTGCACACTATCATGATCAACGGGGGAAGTGCTTTAATTCTCTTGTGGGGAATTAAGCGAGGAGCGGGCATTGTGCGGCCTGGATTCAGTGCGGGTGCGGATTCGGGCTATAGGCCTTCACAGAGGCATAGGCAGTAAGTGCCCAGGGGGGCGCGGCTGCGCCCCCTGGATTTCAATTTTTTTTTTCAAATTTTGTTGTTGTTGTTGTTGGTACTCTTGCTGCAGTGAGCTGTGAGCAGACAACAATAGCCAATAGGCGCGCCCCCTCAGCACTCTTGCTGCATTGAGAAGACAGGACAGCAATAGGCACCTTCACCTTCACGCCACCTATACTGCTTCATTTCAACCCAGAACTGCTTCAACCCCTCTCTGTTTCATTTCCTTCTCTACAGATTGCTTCTGTGCTTCAAGTCTTCAAAAAAAAAATTATTGAGGTAAGATTTCTGATTTTTTTTCCAAGTATTTGCTCTTCCATTTGATAATCATGTTGCATTTTTTTCTTTCAAATATTTGTTCTTCCATTTAGTAGTACTAAAATTATATGTAGCTAGAATGTCTATATGTGCATATTGTTTAGAAAAATTTTAAGTCAATTGACAATTTGAATTAAACACTAATACTTTACAATTGAATATTTTTAGATGAAAAATAATACATTATTCAAATTTTTCAATAAATCTCGAGAACAAGCTCCTTCAAGCTCCCAAGAGCCACCATCTGGACCACCCGGTCCACCTCCACTTCCATGTCAGCCTGTTGTCCAGTCCTTACCTACATGCAATATAGAAGATGAGTATCCCTCTGATCCTGCATTACGAAAAAATATTTATGAATATGATATTAAAGAAAGAGAGAAGGTTCGATGATACTACTTGCAAAAAGGTCCATGTCAGCCTAAAGATCACAAATTTCATTGGCGTTCATGTGCAAATGAGAAGCATCGATTTCAGCCTTCGTGGTTCAAAGAGCACCTAATTGGCTAGAGTATAGTATTACAACAGATGTTGTTTATTGTTTGCCTTGTTATCTTTTTAAAGCTGATCATGGTGGCCAAGGTGGTGGTGATTACTTTGTTGGAGAGGGATTTAAAAATTGGAGAAAGAAAATGAAGTTGGATGGACATGTTTGAGATCACAGTAGTACGCATAACAAATGTGTGAGTGCTGGCTATGATCTTTTGAAGCAACCACAACACACAGAACATTCTTTGGCTACTCGGTGTATTCAAACTCAAGCCGACTATCGTCTCCGCTTGACAGCATCAAATTGAATGCATTAAATTTCTTTTGCGTCAAGGATTGGCTTTTCGTGGTCACGATGAATCCGAGGAATCACTAAATAAGGAAAACTTTCTTGAGCTCTTACAGTTTCTTTGCGACCACATTGAGAATATCGATAGAGTTGCACTAAACAAGGCTCCTAAAAATCTCAAATTGACATCTCCTCAAATCCAACAAGAGATTATTACTTCCATTGCAAAGGTAACTACAAATGCTATTATTAGAGATATTGATAATGAATTGTTCACTATTTTAGTTGATGAAGCGCGTGATATATCCGTGAAAGAACAAATAGCCGTTGTTTTGCGTATTGTGGATGGAAGGGGATATATTATGGAACGTTTTCTTGGTATTGTTCATGTTGGTGATACTACTGCCTTCTCACTTAAGGCGGCTATTGAATTTCTATTGTCCCAACATGGATTAAGTATATCGAGTATTCGGGGACAAGGATACGATGGAGCTAGCAACATGCGAGGAGAATTCTATTGATTGAAAAGCTTGATTATGATGGAGAATGAATCGGCTTATTATGTTCACTGCTTTGCTCACCAACTTCAATTAACACTTGTAGCTGTTGCAGAAGGTCACGAAAAGATTTCTTTATTCTTTGACATTGTTACACTTTTATCAAATATTGTTGGAGCCTTATGCAAGCGTAGGGACATTCTTCGTGAAAAACAATTTGAAAAAGTTGTTGAAGGAATTTATAGCGGTGATGTTTTGACTGGAAAAGGTAAGAATCAAGAGATGTCATTAAAACGAGCAGGAAGCACCAGGTGGGGTTCTCATTATAGTACACTAATGAGTTTGATTTGCTTGTACTCGTCGGTGGTTGATGTTGTTGTGATTGTTGAGGAGGATGCAAAGGATCACAAGATAAGAGAGCATGCAAAAAATATTTTGGAAATCATTTCTCAATTTGAATTTGCATTTCATTTACATTTGATGAAGAATATCTTAGGAATCACAAATGATTTATCACAAGCTTTACAGAGAAAGACCAAGATATAATAAATGCCATGACTCTTGTGAGAATAACAAAACAACACTTGCAAAACATGAGAGATGATGGATGGAAATCATTGTTGGAAGAGGTTTCTTCATTTTGTGTTAAGCACAAGATAGTAATCTACAAATGGACGAATTATTTGTTGAAGCGGGTTACGTGTAACATGTTGACTATTTAAACAATGTATGAGATTTCATCATTAATTCTAATTTTCTTGCATTAGAATTTTGTTAATTCAAACATTTTCATACATTTACCAATGAAAGATATTGTCATTGCTTGAATATTTTTGATTTCTTATTATACATATATTTGTAGCATTTTTTAAAATTAATATTATTTATATATTTTGTGATTTTTGACTAAAGATAGATAATGAAGAAAAATATAAACATGGGTATGAAACGGGGAGAGGGCCCCATTTTGAGATTTTGCCCAGGGCCCCAAAAATCTCACGCACGGCCCTTGTGTATGTGCAGTGGGTTATTTGTAGACTTATATATATATATATATATATATATATATATATATATATATATAGAGAGAGAGAGAGAGAGAGAACCACGTAACTGAAGAGTATTAGTAAACCAATCAATCACTTTGACCAAAAGTTGTAGGTTGTATCAAGAAAAGGTTGGAAAGAAAAATGATGGGATGAAAGTCAAGTATACATGTATACATCCATCTAACAAGAGGAAATTATTCTCGGATATCATTGTATATTTAATCCATAGAGTCCTCCCTCTCCCGCCCATGGTACCAAGCGGCAGAAGAAACAGGAAAAAGTACAGGACTACCCAGCTGTATGGATGCCATGTCGAGGGAGTGACAGTGACAGCCAGCAAGTCAGCAACCATCCACGGGGCTAGCCAGATGTTGTATCATCATGGAAAAGGAGATAAAAAGGGGGGAGGAGGAGGAGGGGGGGGAGTCGAGGAAGAGATTAGGAACAGGAAAAAGAGATGGAGGGAGGGGAATGTCAGTTGTGTTGTCACCTCATGAAGAGAGATCCATTTGACACTCTTATACCGCATGAAGAGAGATCTATTCAACACTCTTATAGTCAAAAAAGAAAAAGGTCAAAAACAAAGCATCCTTCACTTAAGAGATAAAGGGGCCATGTTTTTTATAAAGGTGAAGCAATGTCAATTCACTTGCCCCACTTATGCCGCGCGGTATGGGAATCAAACCATAATACCAAGATCTCTCACATTTTAGGAAGAAATACGATATCTGAGTTTTACACTCCTCTCTTTTTTTTTCCTCAAGAACAAAGCCAATCGATTTGAAATTTTGACTCAATCAACTAGACTGATTACAAACCCTACATAACCTCCTTCTAGGAGTACAAACCCTAAATAAACTAGGAAACAGATACCAAAAAATTAAAAATAGAATAGGAGACAATTATAAGCACAGAAGCAAGTTCAGCCTTCAGCAAAATAAGTGTTAAAAAAAAAAGATTAGTTCACAAGAAAGCAATCAATCTAGTGTGTTGTGCTTCCAGTAGTATCAAAATGTTGGGACCACATGGGTATCCACAATCCCCACCCACAAATTATGGCCGGAGTCCAGCTAGCTCTCTCTTCTTTAGTTAGTATTCCTTTCCTCTTACACATATTGGTATTTGGATGTACGAAGGAGTTGGCTTAAAATCATGAAATGCTCCATAAAATTTACCCTTCAATTATTGTAAAGGTATACTTAAAAGGTTCAGGTTACCGAGATACAAAATATTTTATTAATAGGGTAGAAGAATAAAAAATAATACAGAAATCCAACACCAAATACTTGGAACGCAAGTAGATAATAGGGTTATCATTGACTAAAGTTTATGAAGTTTATATATCATTTGCACAATAAAATGTTAGGTCCTTCCTTGCTTCAGATTATTTGATGCAGCATCATGGTAGTTAGTGCTAGTTTGGAAGTTGGTTTCTTTAAATGCAATAATTATATACCATTGTTACAGATGCCAGTCGATATGTTGCACATATCAGCATTGCACACATCGGCAATGGTTTCAAAGGAAAAACGACTCCAAAATTTGCGTCTTGGGTCGTTTCGGCATATGTTAGCCGACATATCAAACTGAACTCGATATGTGTACCATAGGAGGTGAAGGCCTACTTATATCTTAATGATAAGTTAGAATATAGCCAAATTCATGACAGAACTCATGGTCTTTATAAGGAAGTGAAAGGAGAAGAAGAACTAAAAGGACAATAGTAGAGAGGCAATAAAAGAATCGTTGCATGCAATTAACATGCCAACTTCCTGTTCACACATTGCAGGGAATAGTTAATACCAAAGGTCAATGGAAACTGCCTCCAAAAATCACAACATAATAACACAAATATAATCTGAGATTCACGAATACCCTAATGTAGTAGAGCATGTAGCGCACAGTCCATCATTAAGGCAAGAAAACAGAAATGTTACAAATATTCGATAATAGGAAAGCTCACAATCTGTCTTACGTCCTACAACGAAGTGTTATACCTTACATCGCATTATTACTCTATGCGCCTTCTTATAGTGGTAAAACAGCTCCATTATACAATCAAGTATTTCTCTTATGGTGCAGGAACTTTATCATGAAGGGATGCAACTTCTACCATCAATATTAACCATAAATATTGCAACCATGTTTGGGAGAGTTAATATACATGAAGTCCCAATAGCTAATTATCTATCAAGGGGTACCAGAATCTCAAGACAAAATAAACAGAATATTGCTTAAGCAACAATCTTATACATAAAATGGCTTTCAAAGAAAGACAAATAAGCCATTTAGTTGGAAAAAGCCACTCTAAGCCCCCATCCAAATAAAGGATAGAGAAACTGCAATCAATTTAAACTGGAGGTTACTCTATCTTATCGCGTTTCCATTATTCATGAAATCTATCATTCTTTTTACTTCAATCTCTTCTCAAGTACACTATCCCCTTCAGGCTACTCTAAGCCTGAAGAATCGATGGCCGGGGATTTTTAAGGATGCAATACAGCAACAAAGCCTTTATCCCAAATTTTTGGGTTTTAAGGATGCAATACACTTCTCATTTTGTACACATAAAAAAATGAAAAGTAAATAAAAAACAAAAACTTTAGAATGAATTCAGTCATGTTGACTTACAGGAACAGATGCTGGCTTGCAGACAGTCACGACGTCAGGTTCACTTTGTATGATCATCACATTTCCAGACAAAACTGGAGGCTCATGCCTGAAAAAGTAACTTGCTTTAGCATTTCCGATTCAACCTTTGAGTCCTTCACACATGAAAATTTCCAGATAACATAGATATTTTAAATCATTAAAAACTAATTGAGAAGTTCATATCCTCCACTACACTGTTTCTGTTTTGTCATTGGTGATTTAGCTAAGAGATGCATCTCAAATCTGGATGCTATGACTGGAGATGATTAGGATAAATTACAACAACAAAGCCTCGGCGGATGATTAGGATGAATTAGAATGTAGAATTTGAGCTAATAGAACTCTTAGCCAATATAAGAAAGGGGACGTTGGGAAGGAAGTTACTACATCAAAATATTAAAAGATTGCACCATGAAATAATGATCTCCCATGGACAACATAAATATCAAAAGAGGGA
Organism: Iris pallida; assembly: GCA_029216955.1. Taxonomy (NCBI): domain Eukaryota; kingdom Viridiplantae; phylum Streptophyta; class Magnoliopsida; order Asparagales; family Iridaceae; genus Iris; species Iris pallida. Next base: position 26,553,602 of record JANAVB010011399.1, read on the forward strand.
GAACAAAATTTTAAAAAAAGATATCCTAGTGAGAACTAAGCAGACACATAAAACGAATTTTGATATTTTATGTAAACATCTCTCATCATTGAACACTACAACTATATAGCTTTACCAAGTAGCTTGCATAATTGCATTAACTGACATGTCCCGCCCACGGACCTGCCAGGATGACATGTGCATGGGCCACATATGCCAAAGTATCAAGCCGGATGTAACAAACATCCATATTAAAGATGTCACGCCCCTGCCCGCGGTCATGCAAGGACATGACTCATGCATGGTCACATGTAAATCAACTTGGCCCTACTTGCGAAAATGTTTTAACTGGATCTACACTTGGCCCAAGTACTCCAATATAAAACAATCAAACTCTCATCCATATCCGATGCGAAGCTTCACATTAACTCTCCTTGAAATATAGATAGGGGTCAGCTAAATGAGAAAAAGCTAAGGATATCTACATGCACATTACAGAGGATAACATTATTGAAGACCCAAGTTTTACCAGCTAAAGCATAGTGATAAAAGACCTTCTGCAAACTTAACCCCTTCTAGTCATTAACAATGAAACCATGTAGGGCATTAAGAGTAAATCTAAGAATATGCTAAGAGTTATATGAAGGGAAAGATTAGAACAGGTTAATGGTTTGCAGTAAGACCAGGAGTTGCCAAACCTAATAGCATGCAGATTTGAGATGGAGGGTATGGTTTGCGGAAAGAAAGTGGATCCCCAAAGTCATAAAAGGAACAACAGTAAAGATATGGATTTACAAAGAAAAGGCATGAAGAGAAAATCAGGAGCCTAGTTACATGTTATTTGAGTAGAAATAAACTGGAAATAAATGGTACTTCAATTCCCAGTAAAAGATACTCTTTTCACCTAGTTGAAGCAATCTAATTTATTTGAACAGAATTAAACTGGAAATAAATGTGATACTAGTTACATGTTTACACACAAAAACACACGTGCATTCATGTGCGTGTGCAAGAAAAATATGAGAATGTATTATGTAACCATCTACTAAAATCCTTGCATATACAGTGTCATCGTAGTATGTTCATGAAGGTAGATAAGATTACCAAGAAACTGCTAAAACAGGAGATTGAATTTGGAAACAAAAAGGTCGTTGGTAAAACATCGTATCCACCAGTCAAGGAATACTGGGAAGTGAAGCACACCTGTGAAGAAAATGGCTAATTTTTTGTGATGACTGGACAATATATGATGTATGGATTATATGTCCGTCCACTTGGATCCTTCCAGATTTGACTGCGTCAACCTAACAATTTAGAAATCATGAGCAAATGAAACATGTAGTAGATAATCAATGGGAATGCACATCACTTATACAAGTAGAAACACCCTTCCAATTTGGGATATAACTAACCAAATTAGAACAAAAAGCACATTGAGAGAGTTGAAAGCCTTCCTAGAGGAAGGAAGATTCCAAACTTCCATGTCCAAAACCCAGGGGTGCCAGTTGTGGAGGCTCTCATGTTTCTTGTAAAACTAATTATAATAGAGAGTAAAATGGACATGTTTACTAAATTTTAAAGTTCCATTTTCATTTCTCTAAATATTTTCCAGTTCTGAGGTACGGAAGGAAAATACTCAAGTACAAGCGCAGGATGCGACTTGTACAGACTTCTAAACTGATGGAAAACCTTAGTGCCTAGAAGTATGGAACCCAGGGCACAGTCCTTGACTTGCATGTGGCTTGTCTAACAAACTGGTTTTCAATTCTCAGGTCGGCAGATTAGTTTATGGAAATATGCTACAAAGACTAAAAGTGGAAAATCAACTGTTCAGTAGGACAGTAATATAGTTGCGATAAAAATTAGAAACCATGTTCAAATTCTTAACAGGGATACATTTACTAACCATGGCCTTGCAACATTTATTGTAAGTGGTATTCCACCGTATTCAAATACAAACCTGTTATCGAGGGAGGGTTGAACAACTTTTCAGAAACATCCTACCACCATCACTATTGTCCACGTCTACAATTTGTTTTGTCAAACACCCAATTCCTCTTAAAACTTCATATTGTACAATGCTCGTAGAAAACTCTAACATAATCAATTAAAATATAGATCTCACACCAAGATCCAAGAAATTAATTTAGATATTAAATCATACTCCGAAGATGCAATCAAATGCTTGTTTAGAACTTCCACATCAGTTGTGAAATCCAAATAACATATAGATCTCAAGCCGAGAACCAAGAAATTAATTGAGGAACCCGTGCGATGATGGTAGTCAAAAGGGCATACCTTACTGATTTCATGGATAATTGGAGTTTCAATATGGACCCAAAATCCATACTTATCTTTCAAGTTAAGTTGAATTCCAGAGTTGAGGGGAGTGGAATAGGCACGTAAATCAGTTAACTTCAGGAATTTTCAGAACAGTCATTAACTGTCACATGACCCCAAATCAATGATGAAAAGTTGATTCAAGCTAACAAATGCATGGAATTCGAACTCTAGGAATCTCCAAAGGTCTTTTGGATACAAGAATCTAGTTGGAAGCCAAGGAAATTGGCTCCTTTCTTGCGAGTTCCTTGCATTCCCGAACTTACCGACCGGATCCAGGTTTCTTTTGAGGGGTTGTTTCCTTGCCATGCCAACTACGTTCATTGGCTGATTTCCTTCCTTGGAGAAGCGATAGTTGGCTAGAACTTGACCCTATCTTCGGTTTTTGCAACCAAAGTTTGCCTTCTATGAGTTCCAACACTTGTTTGGTAAAAAAGGAACTCCAAAACTTGTTGAACTCATGGAAGATATATGCAGTTGGCCCCACTAAAATTCCACAAGTTCTTTTAAGTTTCAAGTTTTAACTTTCAACCAAGTCGTTTATCTTTTCATGGTTGGTTAAGAGAACTTGTGTTTTGACCTCACAAAACTCAAAACTTTATTTGCAAAGAGCCAAAGCCAAAGTCCAGTTCTAGATTACTTCCACCTCTCAAAAAGGAAGTCAGCCAAGGGACCTAAAATGTCGTGGCAAGAAGACCCCCTAGCCCGAAAGAAAGAAAAAAAATCAAATCCAATTGCTAGCACGAAATGAATTTCCTTGGGTTCCAACTACATTATCATAACCAAACAACCCTGCATTTTGGAACACAAGCTATAAAGCACAAGTATTCCAAAAACACCAGCATTCTTGTACCCAGCACGGGTATGTTATGTATTGCTTCGGTACATACCTAAATTTTTATTTTAGAAAAAAAACAAGGCTTAATTGCAAATTGATACCCTCAACTATTTTAGTTTTTCAACTTGATACCTTAAACTTTTTTTTGTACAACTTGATACCCTGAAAAAAAATTGACAAAAATATCCATGTTCAAAACTTCAAACTACCCCCTCCTCCACCCCAGGTCCCTCCCCAACACGGAGGAAGGGGGGGGGGGAGGAGGGGGGGCAAGGGGGGTTGTAGTTTGGGAATTTTTTTAAGGATATGAAGTTGAAAATATTTAATAGTTGATGGTATCAAGTTGTTAAATAAAATAAAAAAAAGTTGCAAATAAGCCAAAAATTAAATAAGCCTCAAGTATTAAGTACCAACTTTGAGCTTTGGTCAACTCCACAAACTTGTGTATGGTCAGATACGGCACAAAGAAAAGACCATTATACACCCTATTTTGACTTGCTAACACAACCTAGTAATCAATTAATACATAGGTTCAACTTAGGGATGACCCACACTCTCTCTTCGTAGATCTTTGGCAGTTGAAATCCCCCTTGGGGCATATGGCGAAGACGATTAGAGAACAATGATTCAATCTACGAAGGTTTTTAGTTGCATGTTTTTTTTTTGTTTTTTTTATAGTGTAGGATCTCATTTTTCGACCCTTATCTTTTTGTTGTATTTTTTATGTGAGAAATTATTACATAACTTTTGTTTGTAGGTGTGTGCTTCTGATGTATATGCTGCTACTTGGATAGACCACTCCCCCTGGCCACACACACATATGTAAACACTAGAACTATAAAAGTTGGAAAAATCTATGTAGTGAGCCCCATTGCAAGTTCCCCAGTTCTTACCCCAAGATCCTTGCCCTCTCCAATTTCGTTAAGGAACTTGACAAGCTGGGATTAAAAACTCCTTTAACCCAATCTTTATCTGCCAAAGGCCAACTTCCCAATTTCCATGAGTTCTTTTTACCAAATTCCTTGAGTTTTCAAGCTATAGGGAAAAAAGTTGGAATTGGTATCATAATTCCATTGATTGAAGATTCCAGAAGTTCCATGAATCAGCTGCAATTCAAGCTAACCAAATGCACAAATGGTTTTCTAGATAAACGGTCTGTTGCATAAGGAGGTTACACCGATAACACAATGAAAGATAAAATGAAGAATACAAAATCCAGCGAGACAGGAACATATAGTTTTGCCGTGAGTCACAAGCTTGTTGCCAAGAAACTACCAAATTTGTGGATTAAAAGGACGTCAAATGCATGGAATAAACTCTGCGAATTCCTAAAAGTCCAATTCAAGCTATAGGCAAGACCATGGAATTGGAATTCAACTTGTAATCCCGTGATTCAAGATCCCGAAAATTCCATCATTTCCTGGAATCAGGATTCAAGATGACCAAACAAGTGTAAGTAATATTTTCACCTTTGTTCACTAGATTACTCAATTTAGAAGCAAATTAATCACCATTTCCGTGCTCAAACAGAACCCTAGAGTTTAGAAACCATACATTGTTAGTCCCGGGGCTTGATCAAAGATGGTAAAACAGATGCAACAGAGATCTACGATGATACAAAAACCAAATAACCCGATTACAATATGGAGGAGGGAAATAGAGAAGAGAAGATCTCTCGCTCTTCCTTGCAAACGTGTTGCAATTGGGACAGAACGAGTTACAATAATCTAGAGAAAGATGAGAAGAAGAAAAATGCTGCGGTGTCAAAACACCGTTGCTCAAAGCAAGATTCGCCCCACACGAATTGCTTCCAGGAACCAGCAAGTTGAAGAACTTGTGGAACGCTCGAAGACACCTCTGTTCTGACTCCTCGGATGGACTTGCAATGGTGGCAACAGCACCTCTCTCTCTCTCCTTTTCTGACTTATAATTTCGTAGTACCCACAAAGGAGGCCAGAAGAGAGTATATATAGAGAGAGGGTGGAAACCCTAGCCGCCTCTTCAGTTATGGAAAGATTGAATCAAATCCTAAAAGATAGCAACGAGATTAATTCAAATTCCACAAAGATAGCAACGAAATTAATTCAAATCCCACAAAGATAGGATCTGAATTAATCGCATTGAATCAGTCTTTCCATAACTGACTTGTAGTCTGCACCCTCCATGCGGCAGCAGCAGCCTGGCCGCATGAGCCTCATGGCCGCATGAGCCGCATGGACCGCATGAGCCTCATGAGCCGCATGGGCCGCATGAGCCTCATGGGCCGCATGGACCGCATGGGCCGCATGGACCGCATGATTGTTGATGTGCTAAGTGCAAAGTGTGCCAACAAAACGCCACATTACGCCTCATGAGCCCATGAGCCCGAGCCGGAGTCCGAGTCCGAATCCGGAATTAATCCAAGAGAATGACAAAAGCATTAATGCTTAATCCTTGGAGCCTTATTCTTACCTCCTAGTAAAATCACCCACATGGTTCCCTCCTTAGGGTCACCACCCCATGTGCATCTCTCAACAACACAACCAAGTATATATGTTGAGATAACTCATGGTGCATTTCCGATGTGGGACTAAAATTTTACAAGGCATGTTGAGAGCAAGCTCTCTCCATGTAAAGAAAGCACCAACATACATAATACCCATAACCAGAGAATTAATTGACACACGACCCCAAACCAATCGAAGATACTTAATTTTGCACCGCGGTCACCGGATTCACTCGAGTCAGAACCAAATCGACCACTAATTTCGTGCCGAATAAAAACCCTAAAGAGCTGAGCAAGCATACGTAGTACTCGTAAGGCCTTCCCCGGAACTCTTCCGCGAAGAGGTCGACGATGGTCTTCCCCGCCCACCGATTCTTCGCCTGCACCGAAAAAACAAACTGAGCTATAAATTCTCCGTCCTTCGAAGTAACCAAGTGAGAATTGGGGGACTTACGTGGGAGATGAACTCGAAGAAGTAGGGCTTCACGTACCGCCTCCCTGTGGGAAGGAAAATTTGCGGTAAAATTAGGGTTAGGGATTTCAAATTAGGGTTAGGATTTGAAAGGGTTACGGTTTTGACCATTGTGGAAGACATAGTTGTTGGCTTCTGGTTGATTTGCGGGAGTTTCCCACACAATCTCCATTTTTTTTATGTTTCTCTTTGAAAGTTTCCTTTTCCAAATACCGAATTACACTTGTAATATATGTAGGTTTTTTGCATATAAGTCCGTTACACACATCATATTTTTAATAGGTAAAAAGTTTATTTTCGCCTTTAGATCTTCTTCCCGACCATACTCTTCCACGTGACACTTATTCCTCTTAGTAGATTCCATTGCACATGTAGCAAGCACTAGAGGATCACATCGAAATAATCCAGTACATGGCTAGAATCTGTCACATACCGTCCCAACTGCGACACGTAAAATATGTTGTGGACTCCCTCTAATGCAGGTGGCAAGTCCAGTTTGTATGACACGTCACCGACTCTTCCGCTGATAACGAAAGGTCCGATGAAGCGCGGGCTAAGCTTTCCACCTCCACCAAAGCGAATAGTGCCTCGTGTCGGAGATATCCTCAGGAATACCAGATCTCCAACCTAACACAAACATGGTCTCCAATTTAACTATAACAATCACATGATCAAACAAAATCACAAAACAACAAAATCATAATCCTAAGTCTAAGTTGTACATCAAACTCCAAAGGTCTCCGGTGGCTATCGGCCCAATGTCGTTGTCTGTCCTGCGCCACGCGAAGTCGATCTCTGATAAGCTTCACCTTCTCGGCTGCGTCCACAACCATCTCAGGTCCCAATAAAGCTCGCTTTCCAACGTCATCCCAAGACAAGGGAGTACGACATATACGCCCGTACAACGCCTCGAATGGTGACATCTCAATGCTGGCCTAGAAACTGTTGTTGTATGCAAACTCCACCAAGTGCAAATGATCCTCCCAGGAACATCCAAAATCCATGACACAAGTCCGCAGCATGTTCTCGAGTGTCTGAATAGTCCTTTCTGACTGTCCGTCCGTCTGCGGGTGGTATGCAGTACTAAACTTGAGCTGAGTGCCCAAACTAGTATACAGACTCCGCCAGAAATGGGAAGTAAATCGACTATCTCGATTCGAGACAATGCTCACCGGAACTCCATGAAGTCTGACAATTTGACGCACGTACATCTCTACTAGCTTCTCTATAGACAAACCCACTTTGAATGACAAGAAATGGACTGATTTGGTCAACCTGTCTACGATGACCAAAATTGCATCTTTTTCTCCTGGTATACATGACAATCCTGAAACAAAGTCCATCATAATGTGCTTCCACTTCCACTCCGGAATGGGCACTGGCTGTAACAGTCCTCCTAGCCTCTGTCTCTCTGCCTTTACCTGCTGACAAATCAAACATCTGGCTACGAAGCGTGCTACCTCCCGCTTCATCCCATATGTAGTGTCCCGCTCCGCGAAGGTACTAGATAAACAGAAAGATCGGATTGCTGGCTCTGCAACAGAAGACGATTAATCTGGGTGAGTGGACGAAGTCTCATTTGCTGATTCGCTTACGCCTAATAAGAATCTAAGTTTTTTGATTGAATGCTATTGTTAATAACAAGATAGTAAATCATTTAGTATGCTTTAAAAGAATCCACATGTTGCTATGCTAAGAACAAGAAAAGAGATAATTTGTATGCTAAGAAGAATTGTTGCCTGCTAATAAATAAATGAATGTTTGCTTTGTTAAATCAAACGAGATATTGCCATGCTAATATAGATCATTGTTCTGAATATGACTCATTATCATGCTTGATAAGAAAAGAGAGAAGATGTTGGCTATATGATCCAAAAAGAAGAAAGGCACGAAATGAACGTGTCGTACATCTACAAAGGCATGAAAAGAATATGTCGTATATCTGAAAAGGCATGAAAAGAACATGTCGTCCACCTGATCACAAAGCTGTCTCATCTGATAGAACTGCTAGGGCATGCATATGGTCTCGGACAACTCGTGCACGAGTAAAAATTTGTCTCTCGGGTGGAATCTGGGGGCGTCTGGACCACTCGGCCTAGGAAAGATTAGGGCCTCCATGTGAAAATGGGAGTCGATATCTGAGTCCTTAGCGACGAACTGAACCGGAGAGTCACAGCGACTAGTCATGGGATTTTCCATGGACCATCATATAGATAGGTGTTGGTTGGTGCGGAGCTGAAACAGAGAGTCACAGCTGTCAATCGAGTCTGCATGTGTCATAAATGTTTGGCTAAAAGCTAATGATGCAGAGACGAACAGGAAATGAGAATGTTGGCTAATTATGTTTATGCTAATCCTTGTCTTGTGCAGGAATGGACTGTCGACTATGGTAAGAATCACTGAAAAAGTGATACATTCGTTGCTTAAGTTTTTTTTATCATGATTTACTTAAAGAGATTGATCCGTTGCAAAGAAATGATATGTTCCACTAAAGAAAAGATATGATATCGTGCTTATAATTGTCCCTAAGAGTTGCTTGAACAGAGAAATGAATTATGCTCATGAAACACGCTGCGCACTCCACAGAAATGAATAATCATCGTGCTTGAAATGATTAGTCCCTTGCATGTTTGAAATGAATAGAAATGAAATGTGGCTTTTCAAAGAATGTAAACTGACTCTGTATGCTTGAAATGAATATAGGTAAAAGTAGCAAGATCACATCACAAGAAATATTTTCTTACTAAATGAACAGTGATCGTTTCAGACAAATGTAGCTCTTTGTTCACAATTACCAGTATGCTGATATACTGACCCACCATCAGTCTACATGCAGGTGCAATATGCATCGAGAAGGATAGTCCGAAGCGATAGCCCGAGCCTCATCCTAAGGAGCCAAAAATCAGAAGAGATGCCAAGAGATGACATCTATTACAAGAGTTGGTTTTATATATAAAGTGATGTAATGTATGGGAACGGGATCATTGTAATCTGTAAAGTTCTAAGAGAATGTAACATTGTATCAGAGAGAATTGAGAGCTTGTAATCTGTTCAAATGAAATCAATAAAGAGAATTATTCTTGTTACCATTATGTTCAATGCATGTATTCTGAAATACGTTCGCTGCTGCTTCAATTATCTGTAATATATTTTGCTGTATATTGTCAATCTTGTCTATCTTGTCTTGCTTTAGGTCTTGGCCTTGTGCAAGCGCAACTTAGGCTTGTACGGCATCACACCTTAGCGAGGACGATCGGTCTCAAAGAGTCTGAAGCGAGGACGAAAGGACTCTGTAGGATCGGAGCGTGACACCATACCACAATACATGCTACTTCAGATCCCTATACATATTGTTGGCACCTTGATGCATAGAGCACTGAGAACGGTAGGCCTCCTACATAACCTGCTTCCGAAGGTCTCTACTAGGCACACACAGTCTGGAACCGTGCCTCAATACGCCATCCTCTGCAATGACAAACTCATCCGCAAGTCCTGCTCGAACCTGCACTCGAATACACCGCAGAGCAACATCATCGAATTGAGTCGACATAATCCTCTCCATCAAGTCCGACTGAATCTGCAGTCCCCACATCTGTATCTCAACTCCTGCTACTATCACCTCGATCTCCAGGCTCTCCAAATCTGCTAACAAGTGACGGTCAACCGTCAAACACATAGCTATCGGATACCTACTCAAGGCATCAGCAACCACGTTGGCCTTTTCTAGATGATACTGCAACGAAATATCGAAGTCCTTCATCAACTCCAACCATCACCTCTGCCTCATGTTGAGCTCCTTCTGTGTAAATACATACTTCAAGCTCTTGTGGTCTGTGAAGATCTCCACACGCTCTCCGTATAGATAGTACTTCTACAACTTAAGAGCAAAGATAACTGCCGCCAACTCCAAGTCATGGGTAGGGTAGTTCTTCTCATGCGGACGTAATTGTCTGGATGCATAGGTAATCACCTTCCTATGTTGCTGCAAGACACAACGTATACCCTTCCTTGAGACGTCACTGTAGATAGTGAACCCGCATGATCCTGATGGCAATGTCAGAATCGGGGTTGTCGTCAGCCGCTTCTTCAACTCATCAAAAGCGACTTGACACTTCTCTGACCAGATAAACTCTGCGTCCTTCCGGGTCAGCCTAGTCAATGGCTCTGCAACCCGAAAGAAATCATGAACAAACCTCATGCAGTAGCCTGCCAATCCTAGGAAGCTTCTGATCTCCGCAACTGAACTCGATGATGTCCATGCCTCAACTGTCGTGATCTTCCTCGGGTCGACTGAGATCCCATCCCCAGTCACAACATGACCTAGGAAATCAACTCGATCCAGGAAGAACTCACACTTTGAGAGCTTGCTATAAAGCTCCTTCTTCTTGAGAGTCTCCAGAACCACTCTCAAGTGCTCCTCATGCTCCTCTGGGGTCTTCGAGTACACTAAGATGTCGTCGATGAACACCACCACAAACTTGTCCAAGTACTGGTGGAACACCTTGTTCATCAGGTTCATGAACACTGTCGGGGCGTTAGTTAACCCAAACGGCATCACCATGAACTCAAACTGGCCATACCGTGTCCTGAATGCTGTCTTCGTGTCACGATCCGCTCCCAAATAATTGGGTATATGTCAGACACGTCCAGCCTTCGTTGATAGACACGACGAAGTAAGCTGTACAATTCTAAAAAAAACTCCAAGTCACTAGATAATATAAAACATCACAGCTACTATAAACTTCCCAGAACAGATCTCCACAATCCACCAAGTCAATACAATATCATCCGGAGACAAATCCGGTAGCCAGAATAAAATTTACAACTCTGAAATCTCAAAACAATATACAAGGTAAAATCTCTAAAACAAAACTAGGAAATGAACTAGTCTAAATCTCTGCAAAGCCTATGTCCATCCTGCTCACTATAGCCTCAAGCTCTAGTCTATAAGAGGTGCATTATCTGTAGTACCTTGTCCCGCTCAGTCAATCGGATGAATCAAAACACCGACGGCGTTCGGACTTAGCCTTGCAACGGCTTGCTCGGAGACATCGTTCGGTTGAGGTGACCCCTCGCTCAGGTGGGATAGTTTCGGTGAACTCGTCTCATCTTAGCATTCACATAATAAATTGCATGTTTTCAACTTGCACAAGTTAGGCTTGATAATAAAAAAGACGAATCCACATAGCTAAGAGAATAATCCTGACGGATCGAATTAAGTTAGAATATGGAAAGGTCTAACGGTCGACTTAGAGTTAGTGCACGGTGTGCTTTGAAAATGACACTCGGTCCTTCGTCCCGTGGCTTGGAAGAAGAAAAAGTTTGTCTTCGACACAAACTATGAATTAGCCTAAGTCATAGGCGTCGCCCGCGTAAATGCTCGATAAAGCATGCACGCTTTGTCACTACCACTTTTCTAAGACAAGGGTATTTCTGTCATTTCATAAATTGAGTCTTTTTTTCTTTTCTTTTTTATATGATGGTTGTAATTATTAGTAGTCTAATTAATCATTAGTCATGATAGACCTCATTTAATTTGACTTGACCAACTAGTTGATAAATTAGACTCTATTCATGGTTAGGATAAACACAAGTCTTGATTAGAGCCAAACCACTTAGCCTACTTAAGGACCCACTTAATACTAAGTGTAATAAAAGGATTAGGGCTAGTCTAGGGCCTATTTAATCCCCTCAAACCCCCAAATGGTAACCACTACTCATTTCTAGGGTTTCCATCCTTTCCTCCATTCCAAACTTCCCCAAATTTCTTCCTCTTTCCTTCATTGTTTGGGCAAAAGCTTGGAGGAGCTCAAGGAGGCTAGGAGAAGGCTCTAGCAAGGGTTTGAAGGCTCATTCTCCATCCATCTTCCCCATTTTCGTGGAGAATTATGAAGGCTCCTTCCTACATAGGTATAACCCCCTAAACTTGCATTTCCATGGCTCAAATTCTTGCATTCATATAGGAGACCCACCCTATGACTCATAGGGAGTAGATTGAGGTCCTAATGAGTCCTATAGTGATGGTTATGTAGAGTTTTGTGTCCAATTTAGGAAGACTACAAGTTTTGCCCCCAATGTGTTTGTTAGAATGTCTAGGTGGTTATATAAATCATGTTTTTTCAGTTTTCTCTTAAGTATAGCTTGGTTTGTGGTTTGATAGGCACCTAAATGGGTTTCTAAGTGTTCGTATAGAGGTATACATATCTATATGTATATATATTGTTATGTATGTAGGTTGTGAGCCAATGTATTCACTATTTTGGTTTTTCCTTCACTGTTGGATTCCTGAGAGAGTGAGTTTGTGTCATATGGCAGTAGGAATAAGGAGACTGTGGGCAGGATATGTATGTTATGTATCTATATGAATTTGGGTGTTGGGTTGAGTTCCTGTTGGAGTGGGCTGTATTATTTTGGTCAGTTAGTTGGGTTGGTTTTGGTAGCACTTGAGAGCTCAGCCAAGAGTTAGAGGAGGTCGGCCATGCTAGCCTTTGGCTTACAGATGGAGTTTGGCCAAGAGGCCACTTGACCAAGTCTCCTGTAGGACTTAGCCCCTTAGTCGGCCACTTGACAAATTACCTTGTTAGTAGATGGCAGCAGGGGAAACCCTCCACTGCTCGAAAGATTGGCCATTTGGCCATTGCCTTGGGCAATTGGCCCTTGACACATGAGAGTTAGTTTAAATCAACCTTAGTACCAGTTAGTATTACTAGTATCAGAGTTATAATATATCAGAGGCTAGGTTCAGTTAAAAATAGGTAAGGTTTTGGCTAGTGTCAGAGAGTATCAGGAATCTGATTCTGATATCTGCAGGCATTGCCACTTTACAGGTTATGGATTTGGCTTATACTTGTGTCTTTGGCCCATGTGAGAGTGAGTAGAAGGAGTGAGGGTTATATAGGTGTCAGTTATGAGAGAGGCCATTTGGCCATAGGTGTTTTCTTGTGTGTGTGCCTTATAGATGTAGATTTGTGAATGGTTTGGGGCTCGGGAAGAGCCTAACCTCTGCTCTTTTGTGCAGAGCCTTGGAGGCCTGTGCACCTGGACTGCACAGCAGGAATTCCCTGGCCCTGGGTTTGGCCATAGCTCACTGCATTAGCAGTTGGGGGCAGAGCTATTGGCTCTGACCACAGAATAGTAAAATATTAGGATTAGTTAATGTATCAGTAGAGTGCCTTTGAAGATTGGTTAGATTGAGTTGGTTTAGGCTTGCTTGCTTTGCTTGTATTGATTTACCTTGGTTGAGCATTTCACTGGCCTTTGCAAATGCAATTGCAGCAAATGCAATTGCAGCAGCACCTTAGCTTGGGCCTTGCCTAGCTTTGAGGCCAGTGTGCCATGGCCTTAGGCCATTGGCCTTACATGTGCAAGGGCCACTCTTGGCCATGTTGGCTAGTGCCACATGAGTCATAAGCCTATATATGATCCATCATAGTGTGAGTGTCCTATATTGGCTTAGTATCAGTGGATAGGATATATGTTGGTGTTCTTAGTGTTCTTAGTATTCCAGAATTGAGAGTTAGAGGGAATTAGCAATTTTTTAACTGTTAGAGTGTCTAATGTTATGTGTGTCAGAAGTTAGAAGCATGTATCAGTAGTCAGTGGTATTAGTGAGTTAGGATAGCAATAGAGAGTATCAATTAGTGTTAGTTCCTAAATCAAGGATACATAACTGTCCGTAGGAGTGAACCCCTCTAAGCATGTAACAAGTGACAGATATGAGTTGTGTGGTGCATAAGAGGGTATCATGTTGGTAAGGAGATACCTGGGAGTACATGCTAGTGTTACCTGTAGTTGTATCTTGATGTATCAATGGATACATTGATGTATCAGTAAATAAAGGGATAGGACTGGTCATGTGAAGTGGGTGTTGTATTGTGGCAGAGCCTTGTTGGGCAAGCCTCTGCAGGACAAATGCCAAGCTAGCTGCAGTATGCAGTGGCAACAAGAATGGGCCACTTGGCCATGTTGCAGTTGGGGGATGGGACTGCTGCAAGCAGCATTGGTTAGCCATTGGCCTTGTCAGTTGGCCTTTGGCCATTGGCACATGAGTCTTGGTGTCATATTTGTGTTGAGTGTATCAGAGGATATGTGAGAGGCCAATGAGCAGTATCAGGGGCCTACTGCCTTGTGTTGGTACTAGTAGAGGATATATGGGAGTTAGGACTTTGAGAATTTGAATGACAGGGTATCAGAGATTGTTAGAGTTGTAAGTGTGTATACTTGAATATAGGTTTGGTATGTGAGTAGGTTAGTAGGCCAGTGAGGGAGTCTAGGCTTAGGCCATGGCCTGTGAACAAGTGGTACACTTGTATGGAGTGTGTTGATGTTGCCTAGTATGAGTAAATGCAAGAAAGGATCTTGTATCCCAGGATACACATATATATATATATGAGGTAATTGGGATGCCTAGTGTATAGACACATTGGGTATAGGTCATGTGGAGTTATGGTGTGTATGTAATTGTGAGTGTGTGTTCATGGGTGTCTAGTGATATGAGTTATGGGTATATCCCATATATATATATATATATATATATATATATATATATATATATATATATATATATATATATATATATATATATATATATATATGGTGATGTTAGGCAATGTGGATATCTAAATAGGGTAATTGCATGTAGGTAATGGCTTGATTAGGGAAACCTAACTTAGATTTGACTAGAGTTTGACCAAGTTGACCAGTTGACCAAAAGTCAACCATGAGTCAAACTTGACCTAGAACGGACCTAGATTGCATATCACACACTAGAAAACCATGTTTAACTCTGTTAAACACCATTTAACCTGTATATCTCATCTATAGGTCTTGTGACTCAACTTTGAGCCTGATTCACATTCAATGCTCTGGACGACAGGCGAGTAAATTCTCTGATAGTTCTCTCATTTATTTATCAATTATTGTACTTCAGTTCTAGTTAGTTGTATGTGATTCTCTGTTACAATACGTATGAATATTTCTGGATTCATGTATACGACACAAATTTATTGTCTGGCCTCTATTACTGGAATCATTCTGGAATTATTTACTGGTATCATCATGTTCTGGCTGGACTCATCTTGAATCTTGTGTCGGGTTTATGGATTCACTTGTTGGGAGGGGAAATACTAGAGTAAAACATATAGACATACCCTAATTCTGGAGTCACCCTCATGCTGGAATCAAACTGGAATGATAGCCATCTCACACCCGGCCAGGTGTGTGATGTGCCGGATTACCTATAGTCATTTACATGTCGATCTCGGTATTTTAAAACACACTATTAGAGTATAGGTTGGACTCACCCTGGAATTATTGATCACTATGACTGGGATCGTCTCGTACTGGATTCATCTTGTATTAGATTCGTCTTGTACTGGACTTACATTGGAGTTACACTTGTCTACATTTACTGTCTGGACTTATACCATGTTACTCTAGTTCAGCTAGTTTCTATTTACAGTCTTTATTGCCATGATTTTTCTCTTGTTTAGTTACCTTACTTTCCTTGTACTTTATCTGTTTCTCTATACCATCACCTGAATATAAACTGTCATGTTCATCAATACAACTGTCTATAACTGCTTTATAGTTCTCTGTCATTTACTTGGGTTTTTTAGATGAGATTGTGCTCGTTCCTGTCCTGACTGGACCTGTTGAAATATTACAGATACTTGCGCTGAGGACACATGCCCTACATATTATGGACCCGGAGACGGGATGGTACCTTTGCCCCCGACACTCAGGAGTGATCGGGATTTAGTTTAGTAGACTTGCATCTATTTTTTATGTTGAACTTGTATTTGATTTGAGATTTATATAGTATTTGAGATTGTTAAGATTTTGTTATTAGTAGTTGTCCTTCTATTCTTAGTTATTTCTTCTGTGTTATCTTATCGTGCTTAGACTGTGATTGAGTTACAATATCTTATACCCGTCCTCCGTTCGGAGTTGATCATGATGAGTACATTATATACTGCATGAGTTGATAGTTAGTTAGAGACTTAGAACAGCGTTCTACCGCCGACACTGCGGCGTAGGCTGGACGCTGTTACGTACTCGTACCCTCACAGTGGGTGCGGGTCGTGATACGTTTTTAATGGTGGCCCATGCTGGTCGAGAGTCGCATTAGTGCGATGTCGTAGTAGTACAACGATTAGTTGTACTGCTGCGTGCCTGCGATAGGAACTGAGGAATAGGCTTTAGCAGAGAGGTTACTCAATCACAGTTAGGACTACTTGAGAAGATTCCTGGGATGACCCTTGAGAATCTCATTATAAACTATCTCGAAATTCGATTCTGACAGTATCTGTCTATCTTTCTTGTTCATCGTTGAATTTGATTCTTGGTATTCATTATTGACTTAATTTTCTACCAAGATAACATTATGGGCTAGGTTGCCTCAGTCATGCAATCTAGAGTCTTCTACAGCCATATTAGCTGGTTTGGCGATGAGGTAGAGTCTGATTTTGGATATATTTCTCGGGTGTGGGAATTTAAAGTTTTCGCAGCCAAGCTAGCGGCAATGCAAAAATTTTAAATACCATAATTCTAGAGGTATGTACATTAGTTGTGGACTCTATGGATTATCGCAGCCATACTTACTGGTGTGATGAGAATTCTGGTAACATGGTTCTGGATAGACGGGTATGATTATCAGCTTGCAGAATATATACCATATAGATGGTGCCCTAGTATAATTGAGTGGAATATCAGTGTGGATATTACTTGAGTGTCATGGATTAGATAGAGGGAGCTAGGCCACCTGTAGCGCAGCACCGTGTCCCGCACCATCAGAGGGATATACCCCAGAGGGGCAGGGCTTTTGTGCTGACAGTCGAGTAGACCGACGCTACAGGTGACGGGTTAGCAGGTCTTTCTTTCCGTCATTCTTTTTTATCTTGTTGTATGGTTCCATTAGTACCTGTCAGGATACTTTGTGATGTGCTAGATAGTATAGTGACCCTGATCAAGACTGCAATATCATGACCAGTAGGACACAATTTGCATGTTTTAGATATAGTTTTTTTGACCTTGATTATTGGGGGTTTAACCTAGAAGAAGTACGGCCATCTTAATTTTGAGGACGAAATTTTCTAGGAGGAAGATTTGTCACTACCACTTTTCTAAGACAAGGGTATTTCTGTCATTTCATAAATTGAGTCTTTTTTTCTTTTCCTTTTTATATGATGGTTGTAATTATTAGTAGTCTAATTAATCATTAGTCATGATAGACCTCATTTAATTTGACTTGACCAACTAGTTGATAAATTAGACTCTATTCATGGTTAGGATGAACACAAGTCTTGATTAGAGCCAAACTACTTAGCCTACTTAAGGACCCACTTAATACTAAGTGTAATGAAAGGATTAGGGCTAGTCTAGGGCCTATTTAATCCCCTCAAACCCCCAAATGGCAGCCACTACTCATTTCTAGGGTTTTCATCCTTTCCTCCATTCCAAACTTCTCCAAATTTCTTCCTCTTTCCTCCATTGTTTGGGCAAAAGCTTGGGGGAGCTCAAGGAGGCTAGGAGAAGGCTCTAGCAAGGGTTTGAAGGCTCATTCTCCATCCATCTTCCCCATTTTCGTGGAGAATTGTGAAGGCTCCTTCCTACATAGGTATAACCCCCTAAACTTGCATTTCCATGGCTCAAATCCTTGCATTCATATAGGAGACCCACCCCATGACTCATAGGGAGTAGATTGAGGTCCTAATGAGTCCTATAGTGATGGTTATGTAGAGTTTTGTGTCCAATTTAGGAAGACTACAAGTTTTGCCCCAATGTGTTTGTTAGAATGTCTAGGTGGTTATATAAATCATGTTTTTTCAGTTTTCTCTTAAGTATAGCTTGGTTTGTGGTTTGATAGGCACCTAAATGGGTTTCTAAGTGTTCGTATAGAGGTATACATATCTATATGTATATATATAGTTATGTATGTAGGTTGTGAGCCAATGTATTCACTATTTTGGTTTTTTCTTCACTGTTGGATTCCTGAGAGAGTGAGTTTGTGTCATATGGCAGTAGAAATAAGGAGACTGTGGACAGGATATGTATGTTATGTATCTATATGAATTTGGGTGTTAGGTTGAGTCCTTGTTGGAGTGGGCTGTATTATTTTGGTCTATTAGTTGGGTTAGTTTTGGTAGCACTTGAGAGCTCAGCCAAGAGTTAGAGGAGGTCGGCCATGCTAGCCTTTGACTTACAGATGGAGTTTGGCCAAGAGGCCACTTGACCAAGTCTCCTGTAGGACTTAGCCCCTTAGTCGGCCACTTGACAAATTACCTTGTTAGTAGATGGCGGCAGGGGAAACCCCCCACTGCTCGAAAGATTGGCCATTTGGCCATTGCCTTAGACAATTGGCCCTTGACACATGAGAGTTAGTTTAAATCAACCTTAGTACCAGTTAGTATCACTAGTATCAGAGTTATAATGTATCAGAGGCTAGGTTCAGTTAGAAATAGGTAAGGTTTTGGCTAGTGTCAGAGAGTATCAGGAATCTGATCCTGATATCTGCAGGCATTGCCACTTTACAGGTTATGGATTTGGCTTATACTTGTGTCTTTGGCCCATGTGAGAATGAGTAGAAGGAGTGAGGGTTATGTAGGTGTCAGTTATGAGAGAGGCCATTTAGCCATAGGTGTTTTCTTGTGTGTGCCTTATAGATGTAGATTTGTGAATGGTTTGGGGCTCGGAAAGAGCCTAACCTCTGCTCTATTGTGCAGAGCCTTGGAGGCCTGTGCACCTGGACTGCACAGCAGGAATTTCCTGGCCCTGGGTTTGGCTATGGCTCACTGCATTAGCAGTTGGGGGCAGAGCTATTGGCTCTGACCACAGAATAGTAGAATATTAGGATTAGTTAATGTATCAGTAGAGTGCCTTTGAAGATTGGTTAGATTGAGTTGGTTTAGGCTTGCTTGCTGTCACTTCCCGTTCCCAGAATACGTATTCTAAATACATGTACTGCTGGAATGTATTCATTTAAATATTTATCATGTATTGTTCTGTATTTAATTTCCTTTAATTTTCGGCTATTATTTTCTGTATTTTATTTTCTGCAATTTACTTTCTGCTTTTATACTCTGCTTTAGCTTTGTTTTGGGTTCAGCTTGAATTGGTTTAATTATGTTGGTTCAACATAAATCCAAACCCCCACCTACCACTACCCCATTTAAAGCCCCAAATCCTTTCTCTCTCTTCATTACTTCTTCTCATTACTCTTTTTCTTCCTCATAACTCTCCCACCAACCTAGAAGAGCTAGACAAGTGCCAACTTGCTTCTTGATGGATCTCCCTTTTTGTTGTTCCATTGTCTTCCTCTCAACATTCTAAGACACTTTAATGCTTGGCATTTTCAATTTCTATGGCTAAATTCTTCTAGATCTAAGTTTATAGTATTTTTGGATTTCTTGGGTTTTGATCTATCTAACATTGTTATTTCCAAGTTTTGATGGTTCCATGTTGTAGAGAATTTCGTTCTACCCCATTTTGACCTATGGAAGTCCAAATTTGGACTTACGGTGAAGGTTTTATGGAGCTTGGAAGCCAAGGGTTCCATGACCATCATTCTCAGGTTTTCTGAGAAGATGGGTCTCTTATTTCACAGCCGCATGAGAATCTTATTTCTCAGCCGCATGGATTAATTATTTCCCAATCACATTTCCCGCCGCATGAGAATCTCATTTCTCAGCCGCATGGATTAATTATTTCCCACTCATTTCATAGCCGCATAATAATCTCATTTCTCAGCCGCATGGATTAATTATTTCCCAATCTTATTTCTCAGCCGCATGAGAATCTCATTTCTCAGCCGCATGGATTATTTATTTCCCAATCTCATTTCTCAGCCGCATGGATTAATTATTTCCCAATCTCATTTCTCAGCCGTATGGATTAATTATTTTCTAATCTCATTCCTCAGC
Organism: Iris pallida; assembly: GCA_029216955.1. Lineage (NCBI taxonomy): Eukaryota > Viridiplantae > Streptophyta > Magnoliopsida > Asparagales > Iridaceae > Iris > Iris pallida. Next base: position 26,573,635 of record JANAVB010011399.1, read on the forward strand.
CGCATGGATTATTTATTTCCCAATCTTATTTCACAGCCGCATGGATTATTTATTTCCCAATCTCATTTCACAGCCGCATGAGAATCTCATTTCTCAGCCGCATGGATTAATTATTTTCCAATCTCATTTCACAGCCGCATGAGAATCTCATTTCTCAGCCGCATGGATTAATTATTTCCCAATCTCATTCCTCACCCGCATGGATTATTTATTTCCCAATCTCATTTTACAGCCGCATAAGAATCTCATTTCTCAGCCGCATGGATTAATTATTTCCCAATCTCATTCCTCAACCGCATGGATTATTTATTTTTCAATCTTATTTCTCAGCCGCATGGATTAATTATTTCCCAATCTCATTCCTCAGCCGCATGGATTATTTATTTTCTAATCTCATTTCACAACCGCATGAGAATCTCATTTCTCAGCCGTATGGATTAATTATTTCTCAATCTCATTTCTCAGCCACATGGATTATTTATTTTTCAATCTCATTTTTCAGCCGCATGGATTATTTATTTCCTAATTTCATTTCTCAGCCGCATGAGATTTTTATTTCCCAACCGCATGAGATAGATTTTTATTTCCCAAATTTGGCATTAATTAATATTGATTGTTATCTTGATTTATAATTGACCTGCGTTCCTAGTTGGAACTAAGAGACTGGCTAGTCGTCTTATTGAATTGAATGGAATAATACACGTTCATATCAACTATGAACTATTGAAATCGATTGGCCAATCCCGAATATTGGCATATAGATACATGCAGGCTACAATTTATTTATTTATTTTACGAAGGCAGCATGTGTACTTTATGGTCAAAGCATGATTATTCCGTGGTTAGTTTTAATTGTTGCATTACGCTATGTAAGACCTACAACCTAACCGCACGGGTATCGTTGTAGAGCTGGACATATCGTACTTGTACGGAAGTACTCATTCTGAATGACCATGATCCACGGCATAGGATTTTCACTTAACGTAGAGGCTACTAAGTTAAATAAAATAATGATTGCATGGAGAAAATGGATTCCCGAGTTCTTACATGGCAGCCCTCTTTGGGACTATTAGTGTCCAACAGACCGGCTGGTTCCCACAGATACTGCAAATCTGCCACACGGGCAGGGAGGGTATCTGCTTATATTATTGTATATTGTATATTGATGACGGGCGTCCCGCAGGGACTCGTCTAATTCATGATTGGCGCAATTGATTGATTGGATAGACTAGCCTTGCTTGTCCATAGTAAGAACTGAGAAATCCTCATTGCATAATTCCATGATAACTTGGGACTCACAGTAGTAAGCCGTAGGAGTTGGATAGCCGTTTAAGTTGATTTATTTGTGTACTGCACCTACTCTGTTACCTAACTGAGATGATCAGAGCGTTAGGACATGACGGGCCAACTTCTGTCCTTGTTTGGTTGGGAGGTTGGTTCGAAGTGTCATGATGTTACGTGAATCCCAGCAGCAAGCAGAGATCTATTATTATATTCTCTTATTTACTGGTTTAATTTCTTATATCGTGCTTCCTTGCGGTACTTGCTATTAGAGGTCTAACCTCTCTGGTTTTGCATGGGCAGATTTAGAGCCGGTCCCCGAGGACTCAGCTTACTTCTACCTCCAAGATGGTCAATACTAGAGGAATGATCGCAGGAGGACTCGAGTGGGTTTCCTTACTTCCCCGTTCGTTTTGTTAATTACTTTACATTTTGCCGCTTGGCACCGACATGTTAGTCGGATAGTCTTGCACTTACTTTTACATAATTGTAATTAAGTCAGACTGCAGCTGATAACAATTGTGTATATGTTGCGATATTATCTGGCTATGTTTTGTAAAGCCAGATCTCAAGAACATTTTGACCAAGCGTTTGGGACGCCTTATTGCTTTATCTTAAATGTTCTCTGTTATTGCTTCTTGTTTGAATGATTGAGACAATAGATGTGAAGTGACCATAGCGAGACTTTCATGTAGTATGCACCCCCTTGTCTTTTAGACAATATTGATCGTATTATACGGTATTCATCTACCCGTAATACGTAGCTGGCTGAGTAATTCCCCCGCTCTCCAGTATTCTGGTTCTGGGGCGTGACAAGGTTTTAGTGGTGGCCCCATGCAGGTCTGATTTCAGACTTGTGTGGTGTTTTAAATTATATGATGTCTCAATCACACATGTTCTCCCTTGATCTCATGATTCGTTACTCTCGACTCTAGCTTGATATTCCGGTATCCTTTGACTTCATTGATCTTTCCTGTCCGATCGTTTGATTATTTTTTTGTCCCTTTTCTTAGGGGCACCTCGTCCGCATCTGTCAGGATTGGGCAACAACAACAAGGGCAATATGGACAACCTGACCAGGTTGGTCAGCAACAAGGGCCAGTACTACCTCATGAGACTATCCAAGAAGAAGTGATAGTGGAACCAGCAGCTGGGCCACAGTATCCGGAGGTTCCAACGCCACCGATAGTTCCACCGACCCCTGTGGAAGTGGACACACCAGCTCTTCTGGAGATCATGAGAGGGATGATGGCTACTCAGCAACATCAGATGTTAGCCCAACAACGTATGTACGCTCAGTTACAAGAGCAGAATGTACTACTTAACCAAGGATTGCAGACAGCTTTGGAAAGAGGGGCAAGGACAGATTCAGGAGCGTCAGCTAGGTTTTGCAAGTACAACCCCCGCCGTTTCGAAGGCACGGAGGATGCCATCTCAGCAGATGCATGGCTTAAGGATATTGAGGCCATTTTGACAGCCGTTAAGGTGCCAGCAGAAGAACGTGTGGATCAGGTGAAGTTGTTACTTCAGGATCTCGTACGTGATTGGTAGGAATCAGAGGAGGTAGGCATCCGACGTCCTGTGGCTTGGGACGATTTTACAGCAAGATTCAAGACAAAGTACTATGGAGTTGTGGCGCAGTTTGAGCTACACAGAAGTTTATCAACCTCAGACAGGCTGGCAAGACTGTAGATGCTTATGCAGCAGAGTTCTGCAGATTGAGTAGGTTCGCCCCAGAGATGGTAGCAACAGAGAGCCAGAGGGCTATGAGGTTCCAGCAAGGGTTTCATCTTGAGCTCTTGCAATTGATAGAGGGGCACAATTACCAGACTTTTGATGAAGTATTGACGGCGACTCGAAGGCATGAGATAACCGTTCAGAGGATTACGGCAAGGACTGGAGGTCAGAAGAGATCCCACAGTCAGATTGAAGGAGGAGGGGGAGCAGCTCCCCGAGCAACAGCACCGTCCCCTGGCATTCGCATTCACGATGTAGCAGTACGAGGGCCAGCACCACCAGTCAGGCAGCAGCAACAGCAACAGAGGAAGAACCAGCAACCCCCAGCGGGCTGTACGTATTGTGGGAAGGTAGGGCACACTAGAGATGAGTGTCGGACATTGAATGGGCAGTGTTTGATATGTGGAAACCCAGATCATCGGGTTACCACATGTCCCATGAATTCGAGGTCAGGAGGACCAGTACAACAGTTTTCTGCTCTGCCAGCACCAGGGGCAGGACAGTATCGAGGACCAGCGATAGCAGTGAGGCCGTTGGCACAACGCCCGTTCATGACGCAGGCTCAAATGTTTCGGCAGCAGGGACCGCCGATGCAGCAACACCAGCACAGACCACCCCAGCATCACCAAGGCAGGGGCCAACGGCAGCACCAGGCTAGGCCGCAGCATAGAAACCAGCAAGGAGGTCGAGAGCAGGCATTCACTCTGTCCTTGGAAGAGGCATTGGCATCGGGAGATGTTGTGGCAGGTAACATTCTCGTCGCCTCTTATCCCGCAGTAGCATTGTTTGATTCGGGAGCATCACACTCATTTATATCTGCACAATTTGCAACACGGCTAGGAATGGAATTTGAGGTATCGCCAGGGAGGTTAAATATACTCACTGGTAATGGGCTCGTAGGAGTTAGTAGAGTTATTCTAGCATATAGCGTTGTAGTTTGCGGGCATTCCTTACCCGCCCGGTTGATAGAATTTCCTGTTGGAAATTTCGACGTTATCTTAGGCATGGACTGGCTGAAAGACAGTCATACGACACTAGATTATCGTAGAGAAAGTGTATCTTTTGACATCCCAGGCATAAAGCGGTTTACCTTAGTCAGATCAGTAGCAACTCAACAAGAGCAGGGAGTAGTGACGGCAATGGAAGAAGTTCAAGTCCCGAAGGTAGTTAAAGAGTTTCTGGACGTATTTCCCGAAGAACTTCCAGGTCTACCACCGGTTAGAGATATTGAGTTCAGTATAGAATTGGCACCTGGAACTAAACCGATATCAGATCGAGTTTATAGAATGGCAGACTCATAGCAGGCCAAGGTATATCAGCACATAGAGGAACTGAAGGAGAAGAAGTTCATCCAAGCTAGCGTATCACCATGGGCAGCACCAGTGGTACTTATGGGGAAGAAGGATGGGTCATCCAGATTGTGCATCGATTACAGGAAGCTTAACGCGGCAACAGTAAAGAACAAGTACCCACTACCCAGGATCGACGACTTGTTTGATCAGTTGAGCAGAGCTAGAGTTTTCTCCAAGATAGATCTTCGTTCAGGGTATCACCAAGTGAGGGTTCGGAAGGAGGACATTCCCAAGACAGCATTCAGGTCGAAGTATGGGCATTATGAATTCTTAGTAATGCCGTTTGGTTTGACCAATGCTCCAGCAATCTTTATGGATTTGATGAATCGCATCTTTATGCCGTACTTGGATCAATTTGTCGTTGTGTTTCTCGACGACATTCTTGTATATTCAACTAGTGAAGAGGAGCATGAAGATCACCTCCGGAAGGTGTTACAGGTTCTGAAAGAGAACCAGTTGTATGCCAAGCTCAGCAAGTGTGAGTTTTGGTCGGACCATATTTCATTTTTGGGGCACATCGCATCAAGAGCTGGAGTAGCAGTGGATCCCAAGAAGGTAGAAGCAGTAGAGAGTTGGCCAGTACCCAAGACCGTAGCAGATGTGCAGAGTTTTTTGGGATTGGCAGGATATTACAGAAGGTTTGTATCAGATTTTGCAAGACTTTCAGCACCCATGACCCGCTTGATACGGAAGGACGTGCCATTCGTCTGGTCGACAGAATGCCATACATCATTTGAGAATCTGAAGCAGAAGTTGATATCAGCGCATATTCTTACATTGCCAGTTGGACCCAAAGGTTTTACCGTTTATTGTGATGCGTCAGGTAAAGGACTTGGATGTGTCCTCATGCAGCATGGGAAGGTGATAGCATATGCATCTAGGCAGCTTCGAGACCACGAGAAGAATTATCCAACTCATGACTTGGAGTTGGCAGCAGTAGTATTTGCTTTGAAGCTATGGAGGCATTACTTATATGGTGACCGAGTGGACATGTACACAGACCATAAAAGTCTGAAGTACATCTTTACCCAGAAAGAACTGAACATGAGACAGAGAAGATGGTTAGAGTTGATAAAGGATTACGACGTGGAGCTTCAGTATCATCCATGCAAAGCTAATGTGGTAGCAGATGCTCTCAGCAGGAGAGGCGGCGCATTTATGTTAACAACACAGAGGCATATCTTAGAAGACCTTCAGGAGATGGGCATCGAGGTTATACTTCCTAGTGATATAGGAGTTCTGGCGAGTCTACAAGTTCAATCCGACTTGGTAGACAGGATCAAGGCAGCTCAGGCACAAGACCCAAGGATTCAGAAGCTTAGGGCAGAATATGAGTCAGGACTCAGAAAGGAGATGCAGATTCATGAGGATGGTACACTTAGGTTTGGGTCACGTCTATGTGTGCCTAGTGGAGATATCAGACAGGAGGTTATGACAGAAGCTCACAGTTCTCAGTATTCTGTACACCCTGGAGGGACCAAGATGTACCAAGATATCAAGCAGCACTTCTGGTGGAACGGGATGAAGAGGAAGATAGCTAGGTTCGTTTCCCGTTGCTTGATATGTCAGCAAGTGAAGGCAGAGCAGCAGAGACCAGCTGGATTATTGCAACCGCTTCCTATCCCGGAATAGAAGTGGGAGCATATCACAATAGACTTTGTGACCGGTTTACCGAGATCACCAAGTGGTAAGGATGCTATTTGGGTAATCGTAGATCGGCTTACGAAGGTGGTCCATTTTCTTCCTTTTAGAGTAGGCCAATCTATGGAGAAGTTGGCAGAATTGTATATACAGCAGATAGTCAGGCATCATGGGGTCCCAGTCAGTATTGTTTCAGACAGAGATGCCCGTTTTATATCACATTTTTGGAAGAGCTTACATCATAGCTTGGGTACCAAGTTAAGATTTAGCACGGCTTACCATCCACAGACAGACGGGCAATCAAAAAGAACAATTCAGACTTTAGAAGACATGTTGCGAGCTTGCACCCTAGATTTTGGAGGGTCTTGGGAGAGCCACCTGCACTTAGTCGAATTCTCGTACAACAACAGTTATCAAGCCAGTATCCAGATGGCACCATTCGAAGCACTATATGGTAAGAAGTGTAGGTCGCCGCTAGCGTGGGACGATATCGGGGAGAAAAAGATGTTAGGCCCAGAGATGATTGTTCAGACAGTGGAAGTGATTAAAGGAATTAGAGAGCGACTTCGAGTTGCGCAGGATCGACATCGTCATTGGGCGGACCAGCATCGTAGACCTTTAGAATTCTCTGTTGGGGACCACGTATTCTTGCGGATCTTACCTACTCGTGGTGTCATTAGGTTTGGCGTTCGCGGGAAATTGAGTCCGCGATACGTGGGCCCGTTTATTATCCTTGAGAGGGTAGGCGATGTTGCTTATCGTTTATCCCTTCCACCTTCGTTGCGTGAGGTACATGATGTGTTTCATGTATCTCAGTTACGTAGGTATGTATCGGACCCAAGCCACATCCTCGATCATTCTGAGCTGGTTGTTGGTACCAACCTGTCTTACGAGGAACAGCCTGTGTCTATTTTGGGCCGAAGAGAGAAGATACTCAAGAACCGGACAATTAACCTTGTCCGGGTTGCTTGGGGTCATCACACTTTAGGAGAGTCAACGTGGGAACGTGAGGATGATATCCGGTCACGGTATCCACACCTGTTTGACTCACAAGGTATATTTCTTTCTGTATACCTTGATTGTCTTAACTCCTCATGCTTGTTACCTTATGAGTAGAATTACTTAATATTGTAGATTGTTAGATGTAGATACATTACTTGTTGTTATTATTGTAGAATGATTGCTTACTCAATTTACTTGTATTTAGATTAGTTTAGCTTTGACGTTTCTATCCTGCTTGGGATTGTAATTTCGAGGACGAAATTTTTCTAAGAAGGGTAGAGATGTCACTTCCCGTTCCTAGAATATGTATTCTAAATACATGTACTGCTGGAATGTATTCATTTAAATATTTATCATGTATTGTTCAGTATTTAATTTCCTTTAATTTCTGGCTAATTATTTTCTGTATTTTATTTTCTGTAATTTACTTTCTGCTTTTATACTCTGCTTTAGCTTTGTTTTGGGTTCGGCTTGAATTGGTTTAATTATGTTGGTTCAACATGAACCCAAACTCCCACCTACCACCACCCCATTTAAAGCCCCAAACCCTTTCTCTCTCTTCATTACTTCTTCTCATTACTCTTCTTCTTCCTCATAACTCTCCCACCAACCTAGAAGAGCTAGGCAAGTGCCAACTTGCTTCTTGATGGATCTCCCTTTTTGTTGTTCCATTGTCTTCCTCTCAATATTCTAAGACACTTTAATGCTTGGCATTTTCAATTTCTATGGCTAAATTCTTCTAGATCTAAGTTTATAGTATTTTTGGGTTTCTTGGGTTTTGATCTATCTAACATTGTTATTTCCAAGTTTTGATGGTTCCATGTTGTAGAGAATTTTGTTCTACCCCATTTTGACTTATGGAAGTCCAAATTTGGACTTACGGTGAAGGTTTTATGGAGCTTGGAAGCCAAGGGTTCCATGACCATCCTTCTCAGGTTTTCTGAGAAGATGGGTCTCTCATTTCACAGCCGCATGAGAATCTCATTTCTCAGCCGCATGGATTAATTATTTCCCAATCTCATTTTCCGCCGCATGAGAATCTCATTTTTCAGCCGCATGGATTAATTATTTCCCAATCTCATTTCTCAGCCGCATGAGAATCTTATTTCTCAGCCGCATGGATTAATTATTTCCCAATCTCATTTTTCAGCCGCATGAATTAATTATTTCCCAATCTCATTCCTCAGCCGTATGGATTATTTATTTCCCAATCTCATTTTACAGCCGCATGAGAATCTCATTTCTCAGCCGCATGGATTAATTATTTTCCAATCTCATTTCTCAGCCGCATGAGAATCTCATTTCTCAGCCGCATGGATTATTTATTTTCTAATCTCATTTCTCAGCCGCATGGATTATTTATTTTCCAATCTTATTTTTCAGCCGCATGGATTAATTATTTTCCAATCTCATTTCTCAGCCGCATGGATTAATTATTTCCCAATCTCATTCCTCAGCCGCATGGATTATTTATTTCACAATCTCATTTCATAGCCGCATGAGAATCTCATTTCTCAGCCGCATGGATTATTTATTTTCCAATCTCATTTCACAGCCGCATGAGAATCTCATTTCTCAGCCGCATGGATTAATTATTTTCCAATCTAATTTCACAGCCGTATGAGAATCTCATTTCTCAGCCGCATGGATTAATTATTTTCCAATCTCATTCCTCAGCCGCATGGATTATTTATTTTCCAATCTCATTTCATAGCCGCATGAGAATCTTATTTCTCAGCCGCATGGATTAATTATTTTCCAATCTCATTTCTCAGCCGTATGGATTATTTATTTTCCAATCTCATTTCTCAGCCGTATGGATTAATTATTTCCCAATCTTATTCTTCAGCCGCATGGATTATTTATTTCCCAATCTTATTTCACAGCCGCATGAGAATCTCATTTCTCAGCCGCATGAATTAATTATTTTCCAATCTCATTTCTCAGCCGCATGGATTATTTATTTTCCAATCTCATTTCTCAGCCGCATGGATTATTTATTTTCCAATTTCATTTCTCAGCCGCATGAGATTTTTATTTCCCAACCGCATGAGATAGATTTTTATTTCCCGAATTTGGCATTAATTAACATTGATTGTTATCTTGATTTATAATTGACATGCGTTCCTAGTTGGAACTAAGAGACTGGCTAGTCGTCTTATTGAATTGAATGGAATAAGACACGTTCATATCAACTATGAACTATTAAAATCGATTGGCCAATCCCAAATATTGGCATATAGATACATGCAGGCTACAATTTATTTATTTATTTTACGAAGGCAGCATGTGTACTTTATGGTCAATGCATGATTATTCAGTGGTTAGTTTTAATTGTTGCATTACGCTATGTAAGACCTACAACCTAACCGCACGGGTATCGTTGTAGAGCTGGACATATCGTACTTGTACGGAAGTACTCATTCTGAATGACCATGACCCACGGTATGGGATGTCACTTAACGTAGAGGCTACTAAGTTAAATAAAATAATAATTGTATGGAGAGAATGGATTCCCGAGTTCTTACATGGCAGCCCTCTTTGGGACTATTAGTGCCCAACTGGTCGGCTGGTTCCCACAGATACTGCAAATCTGCCACACGGGCAGGGAGGGTATCTGCTTATATTATTGTATATTGTATATTGATGACGGGCGTCCCGCAGGGACTCGTCTAATTCATGATTGGCGCAATTGATTGATTGGATAGACTAGCCTTGCTTGCCCATAGTAAGAACTGAGAAATCCTCATTGCATAATTCCAGGATAACTTGGGACTCACAGTAGTAAGCCGTAGGAGTTAGATGGCCGTTTAAGTTGATTTGTTTGTGTACTGCACCTACTATGTTACCTAACTGAGATGATCAGAGCGTCAGGACATGACGGGCCAACTTCTGTCCTTGTTTGGTTGGGAGGTTGGTTCGAAGTGTCATGATGTTACGTGAATCCCAGTAGCAAGCAGAGATCTATTATTATATTCTCTTATTTATTGGTTTAATTTCTCATATCGTGCTTCCTTGCGGTACTTGCTATTAGAGGTCTAACCTCTCTGGTTTTGCATGGCCAGATTTAGAGCCGGTCCCCGAGGACTCAGCTTACTTCTACCTCCAAGATGGTCAATACTAGAGGAATGATCGCAGGAGGACTCGAGTGGGTTTCCTTACTTCCCCGCTCGTTTTGTTAATTACTTTATATTTTGCCGCTTGGCACCGACATGTTAGTCGGATAGTCTTGCACTTACTTTTACATAATTGTAATTAAGTCAGACTGCAGCTGATAACAATTGTGTATATGTTGCGATATTATCTGGCTATGTTTTGTAAAGCCAAATCTCAAGAACATTTTGACCAAGCGTTTGGGACGCCTTATTGCTTTATCTTAAATGTTCTCTGTTATTGCTTCTTGTTTGAATGATTGAGACAATAGATGTGAAGTGACCATAGCGAGACTTTCATGTAGTATGCACCCCCTTGTCTTTTAGACAACATTGATCGTATTATACGGCATTCATCTACCCGTAATACGTAGCTGGCTGAGTCATTCCCCCGCTCTCCAGTATTCTGGTTCTGGGGCGTGACACTTACTTTGCTTGCATTGATTTACCTTGGCTGAGCATTTCATTGGCCTTTGAAATGCAATTGCAGCAGCACCTTAGCTTGGGCCTTGCCTAGCTTTGAGGCCAGTGTGCCATGGCCTTACATGTGCAAGGGCCACTCTTGGCCATGTTGGCTAGTGCCACATGAGTCATAAGCCTATATATGATCCATCATAGTGTGAGTGTCCTATATTGGCTTAGTATCAGTGGATAGGATATATGTTGGTGTTCTTAGTATTCTTAGTATTCCAGAATTGAGAGTTAGAGAATTAGCGATTTTCTAACTGTTAGAGTGTCTAATGTTATGTGTGTCAGAAGTTAGAAGCATGTATCAGTAGTCAGTGGTATTAGTGAGTTAGGATAGCAATAGAGAGTATCAGTTAGTGTTAGTTCCTAAATCAAGGATACATACCTGTCCGTAGGAGTGAACCCCTCTAAGTATGTAAAAAGTGACAGATATGAGTTGTGTGGTGCATAAGAGGGTATCCTGTTGGTAAGGAGATACCTAGGAGTACATGCTAGTGTTACCTGTAGTTGTATCTTGATGTATCAATGGATACCTTGATGTATCAGGGATAGGACTGGTCATGTGAAGTGGGTGTTGTATTGTGGCAGAGCCTTGTTGGGCAAGCCTCTGCAGGACAAATGCCAAGCTAGCTGCAGTATGCAGTGGCAACAAGAATGGGCTACTTGGCCATGTTGCAGTTGGGGGATGGGACTGCAGCAAGCAGCATTGGTTGGCCATTGGCACATGAGTCTTGGTGTCAGATTTGTGTTGAGTGTATCATAGGATATGTGAGAGGCCAGTGAGCAGTAGGAGGGGCCTACTGCCTTGTGTTGGTACTAGTATAGGATATATGGGAGTTAGGACTTTGGGAATTTGATTGACAGGGTATCAGAGATTGTTAGAGTTGTAAGTGTGTATATTTGAATATAGGTTTGGTATGTGAGTAGGTTAGTAGGCCAGTGAGGGAGTCTAGGCTTAGGCCATGGCCTGTGAACAAGTGGTACACTTGTATGGAGTGTGTTTATGTTGCCTAGTATGAGTAAATGCAAGAAAGGATCTTGTATCCCAGGATACACATATATATATGAGGTAATTGGGATGCCTAGTGTATAGACACATTGGGTATAGGTCATGTGGAGTTATGGTGTGTATGTAATTGTGAGTGTGTGTTCATGGGTGTCTAGTGATATGAGTTATGGGTATATCCCATATATATATATATATATATATATATATATATATATATATATATATATATATATATATATATATGGTGATGTTAGGCAATGTGGATATCTAAATAGGGTAATTGCAGGTAGGTAATGGCTTGATTAGGGATAACCTAACCTAGATTTTACTAGAGTTTGACCAAGTTGACCAAAAGTCAACCATGAGTCAAACTTGACCTAGAACGGACCTAGATTGCATATCACACACTAGAAAACCATGTTTAACTCTATTAAACACCATTTAACCTGTATATCTCATCTATAGGTCTTGTGACTCCACTTTGAGCCCGATTCACATTCATTGCTCTGGACGACAGGCGAGTACATTCTCTGATAGTTCTCTCATTTATTTGTCAATTACTGTACTTTAGTTCTAGTTAGTTGTATGTGATTCTCTATTACAATACGTATGGATATTTCTGGATTCATGTATACGACACACATTTATTGTCTGGCCTCTATTACTGGAATCATTCTGGAATCATTTACTGGTATCAACATGTTCTGGCTGGACTCATCTTGAATCTTGTGTCGGGTTTCTGGATTCACTTGCTGGAAGGGAAAATACTAGAGTAAGACATGTAGACATACCCCAATTCTGGAATCACCCTCATGCTGGAATCAAACTGGAATGATAGTCATCTCACACCTGGCCAGGTGTGTGATGTGCCGGATTACTTATAGCCGTTTACATGTCGATCTCGGTATTTTAAAATACACTGTTAGAGTATAGGCTGGACTCACCCTGGAATCATTGATCACTATGACTGGGATCGTCTCATACTGGATTCATCTTGTATTAGATTCGTCTTGTACTGGACTTACATTGGAGTTACACTTGTCTACATTTACTGTCTGGACTTATACCATGTTACTCTAGTTCAGCTAGTTTCTATTTACAGTCTTTATTGCCATGATTCTTCTCTTGTTTAGTTACCTTACTTTCCTTGTACTTTATCCGTTTATCTATACCATCACCTGAATATAAACTGCCAGACCTCTCATCGGCGTCCCCCTGGCCATGGCGATGTGATATCGTCTCAACCATCCTGGAGACACAGATCAAAAGAAACAATTGCTGAGAATGAGTCGAAATATCAAAGGAGGACAGTTTAAATTCCAAGGAAGACAATAAGCAGCAAAATTTAGATATACGGAATCTGATAAAGAGTTTTTCCTAATGTGATTGAGTACCTTCAAAATTTTCCTAATTCTACTGCAGGCTGCAGTGATACTCTAGTTCGAATACCACTACATTTCTAAACTAGACCTGCATGGGCCACCACTAAAAACGTGTCACGACCCGCACCCTAGAGTAAGGGGACGAGAAGTGGGTACGTCCAGCCTACGCCGCAGTGTCGGCGGTAGAACGCTATCCTAGGTTAAAGCATCTAACAGTATAAGGCTAAACAGTTTATACTCCCCGAATGGGGGTGACATAGCAGAATGTAAACTCAATCACAACTAAGGAAGAAGAAGTACGATATGATATAAAACTCAAAATGAAATACAGAAGATCATAAGAGTCTAAGTGTCTAAGATAACATCTCAGCAACCATCCAGAAATACAAGTCTCAACTACCGAATATGAAAGAATATATACAATCTAGATCCCAAATGGCAGTAATAGTAAAACCTAGACTAGGGAGCCTCAGTCTCTATAGCTAGTGGATCCGGCTGGAAATCCGGATCATTGGTGTCATCTAGAGCTGCCCCGTAGAAGGTATCCACACAGGCCTCCTCCTCGTCCTCTGTAATATTTTCAACAGGTCCAGTCAGGACAGGAGCGAGCACAATACATCTCAACAGATCATAGCAGGTTAGAAAATATAAACATGCAGTAGAGTAAGATACATGAAACTGAAAGAAAGTACAGAATGTAAACAGAGAAAGAACTGTAATAGAAATATCTACCATAAATAGAGAACTAACAGTGGCTAGTGAGTCAGAGTACAATATAGACATGTGAATGGCATAGGAGATTCTGGGAACTATACTATGGAGTGATTCTGGGAACTACACTACTTGGATATCATTCACATGTCTACTTCTACTCCCCCGTACCCCCAATCAATACATAAGGATCCAGCCATGTTATGTTATGATCCATGTAATGGCCCACAAGGGGTGATACATGGTAGGCCCATAAATGGGTGATTCTGGGAATGCCCATAAATGGGTGATTCAAGGAAGACTCTGTGATCATGAGAGTACATGTCACAAGTGATCAATGAACCATGAAGCATAGTGATACACAATATAAGTGAAACGTACAGAACATGTAGTATCCGATGCTCCTGAGGGGATAACATCTCAAGAAGGGATCCATATAGTACTAATCCGTGTTACCAACGTGACAGTATCAAGTAAAGTAATCTAAAGCAGGAAAATAATTCTAACAGGATATGAAATGATCAGAGAATGTACTCGCCTGGTATCTGAATGTCCGGATGAAATGTACTGTCCGAGGAGAGGTGTCTGACTCCTAATCAGAACAACACAAGTCACAACAAGTCTAAAATGATAACAAGATGCAATTCAATGCATTCTAAATGAATCTAGGTCAATCTAGGCCAAAGTCAACTCTTGGTCAACTCTGGTCAACCCTAGAAGTCAACTAGGTCAACTATGGTCAAACTAGGTCTAACAAGTCTAAATTAGGTCAATCTAGCCTATACTAGTCTATCAAGACTACCCAAGGCTATACAAGCCTAAACCAAGCCTATCAAGTCTATACTAGTCTATTCTAACCATTACACTACATCACATTGCATAACTAATTGCATATAGGAAATCCTATTCATCAATATACATTATACCTATATATACAAGCATGTGTATATGTATGCATTATACATACATATGGGCTTAATACATATATACATTATGCATTAGATATATATATATATATATATATATATATATATATATATATATATATATATATATATATATTTTATATATATATATATATATATATATATATATATATATATATATATATATATATATATATATACATTACATATAGGTTATAGTACATATACATTAGGAAATCATCACACACACACACACACACACACACACACACACACACACACACATATATATATATATATATATATATATATATATATATATATATATATAGGCTACCTACATAATATATATATTAACTATATATATATATATACATTACATATATAGTGAGATAGAAGGATAGAGAGGTAGAGGGGAGTGTGTGTATGTGTGTGGAGGCAATGTGAGGGTGAAAACTGTTTTAGAAATGTGTGTGTGTGTGTTGCACAGGAAAACAGTGAAGTGTGTGTGAGAGTGCAATGTGTGTGTGTGAGGGAATGTGAGGAAACCTGAAATTCAATGTGTGTGTGTGTGTTAGAGTGTTCTCAAGTGGGGGTGTGAAGAGTGTACAGTTCAGTACTGGACAGTAGGAAGGGGGTTACTGTTCAGTCATTAGGAAGGGAAGGGAGCCAATTTACTCATTTACAAAACAGTTTTCAGTCCCATGATTTCGAAATCCCATTTTGAATCCAATTCCCAACCAAAATCACCCAAAATCGACATATAGCTAGAAAACATGTAGGTAAACAACATTAGGGTATAAAACCAATAATTAACAGCATCTAAGTGGGTTAAAATAGTTGCCAAAGTTCAATTTATAAAATTGAAAAATTCTGAAAATACATGGTATCAGGATTTAGGGGTAAATGTGATTTGAGTATCGAAACCAAGTTAAAATACAAAACTAAAGGTTGGTAATGCAAAAATAGAATGTGTTCGTGTCCAGCATACAGTTTGTGTCCCACCACAATGTGACACGACGTGTCAAATTCAATTAAACCCAAAAGCAACACAACTGGACACTGTACAGTGCACTGTCTCGTGCACGAGTGCACGCATGTCGTGCTCGTGTCACAGGCCAAACCAAGCCTCGTGCTCACAACCTAGGTTCACCTAGTGTCCACCTAGGTTCATGTCACCCTGATTTGGGTCCTAGTGTGTCGTGTCCAAAGTTCTAGGGCCGTGTCCGAAGCTATTAACACACGTGCACAGTGTAGTAGAGTCCCCTTGCGGGGTCAAGTGCTCATCCGACACGACACGAGAGTGTCTCAAACTTTGAGGACCTTGTATCAGTGTCTGCCCCTAGGGCTGTGTCCAATCTTAGGTGTCCACGTGTCGTATTGTGTCCGATACAGCCCCCGAGTAGCAGAACAGTGTTCACGGGCTGAACGTGCGTGTTCACGTGTCCAAACCGACACGACACGACACTAATTTAAACTCAGTCCAACAGAAATCCATAAGCCACACAAAAACAATAATTTCTATTCAAACACTTTCCTAAAAATAGATCGAAATCCCCTTTGGGGCATTTCATCAAACACTATGTATATTGGACTGATACGTGTCCATTTAGGACACGAAATAGACACGAAATGTCACGAATTTCTAGGATTAGCTAGGGGACACCTAGATCTAGGCTAATATGCAATAATAACAGCAATTTCAATAAGTTTTGAAGGAATTACCTATAGGTGTCAAAAACCAAAGAAAGCTCCAAAGAGGGGGTGTCTCCTTGCTCCCCAAACTTCACCAAATTGCTAACAAACTGAAAATAAATTATACACACAGCAAGAATACCTAAATTAGAACCTATTGCAATTTGTTTGAGGAAAAAAGGAATTAAATTGGATTTTTTATGAATTATTGAAGTTGGGGATTTACCTCTTCTTTAAACTTGTGATCTTTCCTAAAAGAGGCTAGTCCTAATGGAAGAGAGTATAAATAGGGGGGTTCCCAATGTGGCCGGCCAAGCTAGGTTAGGGTTAGGGTTTACATGGTGTGGGCTATGGGCTTCTATGGGCTTAAGTCATTAATCATGACATGTGAAGTCATAAGCCATTTATCAAACTCTATTCTAATTCTTATTTCCAAATTGATTCTAATGACTAGGATATGGTTAACTTAATCAAACTAGGGTTTCATAATCTAACCTAGTAGTCATGGCTAGGGTTAGCTTCTAGGTTAGTCTCCAAAGTCAACACTAGTCAAAGTCTAGAATATCACTCAATTAAATTATACTAAAAATCATATAAATTCTAATAAATCTCAATAATTCACAATAATTCCAAATAAATCCCAAAAATTCAAAAATGACCAAAATACCCCCATACTAGAAATGTGGTAGTGACAGTTAGAGACTTAGAACAACGTTCTACCGCCGACACTGCGGCGTAGGCTGGGCGCTGTTACGTACTCGTACCCTCACAGTGGGTGCGGGTCGTGACACGTTTCCACGATGCAAGGCTTGACATAGCCTTTGCTCGTCCCTTGGGTTAAGTTGTAGGCTCGATTAAGTTAGGCAAAGTGATGGCGATCGACCTAAGTCATTCCAAGCACTGTCCCATGTTTTCTGCGGTTGTCTATATTACTTGGTTTCACGATCGTAAGGTCCATTGCATAGGTACGTCTTGGGCGGTAGTGTCACCCAGAACACCAATTGGCGTAAGATACGATGTCACGGACTTAGTATTTCTAAGGCACGGGCTACGGTTGATTCATTGAGTTTGGAAAAAGGGCTTCAAATAGTTGTTCCTGGGTTGAAAGGAAAGGATAGGGCAAGAAGGAAGAATGCTCGCGACCACGGGTCGTCGAGGCGGTCTCAGATATGAGAAGTATTAAACTTGGCCCTGGAAGAGATGGTAACACTAGAAGTAGAATGACTGTGTGAGACGTCAGTTCGAGTCGAGTCTTGCATGGTCATTGGACAACTTGTACAAGGTGAGTTTATTTCTCGAACGGCAACCCAGGCGGCCAATGGGACCGTTTCGATAGAGACATGATTAGCAGTACTGGATGACCGCACGGGTTAGGCGGGGACATACAGCGGAGCTCGCTACTCATGCTGGCAGGGGGCGACCGCCTAACAAGCTATGGTAGTCCATGATAGAGCTAGTGACTAGTTCATATAGATGAGTCGGCATGGCAGCAACCCGCATGTGTGCCTTTGGAATGAGTCGAGTATTGAGTGCACTATATCAAGGAGTCGAGTTGAATGTGTGTGTATAGTTAGAACACAAAATGTTGGGCCTAAGATTTGGCTGCAACGTAGGAGACGTGCTTCGGCATGAGATGTAGCGTCAAGTCTTAAATTGTCAGCATATAATTCGTATAAGTTGGATTTGAGTCATCTTGAGTTTAAGTCAGGAAACGCCGTAAGGCAAAGTCGGTCGAGTGACACTTAGCCTACAAGTCTTGATTTGGGTCAGTTGGTGATCAAAGTAGCAAGGGCCGCGAGGCGGCGATATGGTTAAGTCACACTGAGTTGCGAGGCACGGTACGATGGATTTGTAGCACGGTCACAAGGAAATTGAGTACTATCGCATAGTTCGCGTCTCTGATTTTAGGCCGTAAGGCAAATACGACTTGATAGGTTAACGTTGTTGGTACGAGAAGGGGTCTAGAGGTAAAGTATGAGTCGACGTTGTTGTTGCAAGCACGGGATGGTCTAGAGACACAAAATAAGCTAAGGCGTCGGTCCTAAAACTGACCCTAAGACAAGAGTATAAAGATAATCAAAAGGGTTATGTTGCACAAAGTAAATGAACGTGTCGGTTTTGTATGGGCGGGCGAGGAGCTCATTCCACCAGTACAGTTGAGTACTGACACCCACACAGTTTTCATGTGCAGGCACAGGTAGAGGCTCGTAGCGCGGAGCTCGCTTGGATGCGTCGAGGCACGGAGTTTCTTGGCGATTCGAGGCATACGGCCGCGTGGAGTCAGGACTTATACGGGACATAATGTATGGACATCGCCTTCCGAAGCATCCGCTGGATCGACAAATATAATTTGAGAAATGAGAGAGAGAGCTGAGTGACTTGTAATGTTGGATGAGTGAGCTTGAGTGATTGTAATCTTGGCCTTGCGTCCCATTGTAATCTTTGTTTCAATATCAATAAAGATTATCTTTTGAGTAACTTATATTTTGTTCTAAATTTCTGCTGGCATGTTCAATGTCTCTGCATAGGACTTCTGTACGACGACCCCATCGTAGCCGCTATAATCGGCCGTTATGGAACCCGCCTTGCACGAGCGCAATCTAGGCTCGTACGGCATCACGGCTTAGCGAGGACGATCACTCCTACGGGAGCGGAGCGTGACATAGTGGTATCAGAGCACGACTTTACGTCCTTAGACTATCGATTAAATTCTTTAACTTCGTTGTTTCCGCAAACTCTATTGCTTCTGCATAGTTGATATCGTTGGTGCGCTCTCTCTCAAATGTCCCACGGGATGTCCATACAATAAGTCTAAATAATTTGCAAAACGTAGAAGAACAGTTTTTGACAAGAAACAAAAGATTGTTCACGTAACACGATTGGCTAAGTCGGGCTGGGCATATACACCAAAGTTGCATCGACCTTAGAAAAGTTGAGTGCAAGATTCGATCCGTCTCGGATGACAATGAGTTGGAGTCGATTGAGTAAGTGGGATGACTATTGATAGGGGTACTATCGAGCACGATAACGTTGGTGCGATATAGATGAGCGTGCTTGAAATTTAAGGAATCGTTCGGATGAAAATTCAAGGAAATAGATTGTGAATCGAATGATAAGTTGAGGATTTATCGAATGACTTCATCCCTGAGTGGTGTATGCGATAGCCTCAGGGATGTCGATCGATCGATTGAGGATGCGGGATGTCAATGAGTCTATCAGCAAGCGTCGCGTGTATGCAAAGCCATAGATTGAGTATCGTTGAATAAGTTGTAATCTTGAAGATTTTGACGAGTCGATTTGAATGAACTAGGAACAATGCGCACGGGATAGTGATTGCGCGAGTATGAAATACAAAATGATTAAGTAGGTAAAATCGAATCGAAGAAAAGTTAGGGTGTACGAATGGACGACTTGATCGAGAAAATTGATACGGATCGTATACGAAAAGTTAGCACGACGGAAAGATAGCGTGCATGAAAGGTTTGATTTTGAAGTTACAAAAATGACTCTAAGGATTGGAATGGATGTTGCTCGATAATTTGAGTTAGCAATGAATGATGCTAATTGAGGAAATACGTTGGTCAATGACTTAAGATAGACAGATGAACAATACGCGAATTAGGGTTTGAGGAAATTGATGTTGTGAATGATTCGAGGGATAATGATCGAACTTGAATTTGAATGTCGAGGAGATTATCCAGTCGGACGATAGCATCATTCGCACGACTCAAAATTCGTCGCAAAGGAAGATCGTCAGGTTACGCGTATTATCGATGGTATTGAGGCGTATCAAAGATCGATATGCGATAATTCGAGGGCACTCTAATTCGAGAAATGACGATCGTGCAAGTGTTATTGTTCTGACGGATGCTATACTTAGGATTTTGATTGAAATAAAGGTGGATGAAAACAGAAGTGTCTTGATGGTTACACAGATAACGACATCGTCGACATTCTTGTCTTGCACGAGCGCAACTCTAGTCTCGCACATGCGTCGCGTCAGATTTGGGGCGATCGTTCTGCGTGAGCGCTGACATGGTGATTCATGTCGCGGGAATGATCGAACTCGAAAAGTCAGGACGCGGCAACTTTGGATTGCTTCGACTTGTTGGTTTGATGCGAAAGAAAATTCAAGGATGTTTGGACTTGCGATTGATGATTGAGTAAACTTGAGGATTGAATAGATCCAATCTACGTATCGAGAATAAATTAGTCTAGACACAAAACAAGAGTTACGTCCCGATGAGGATGATTACCCCATGGGAGCGTGCATGGTGATTCATGCCCACCGTGGATAATCTGACTCGCGTGAGATCGGGGCGCAACATATTGTTAAGCTAGACGACCTTATGATCGAATACGTGAATTGTGATGAACGACTTAGAAAATATTAAATGTAAATTATGGTTTAGCAACAAATTGTGTCGTAGCATGCTTGACTTGGAAGGATTGGTAGGTGGATTATGTCGAACGTGTTCGAAGAGATAGACTATACGAAATGGCTTGATGAACGAGTGATATTGATATGTCGAGGAATTGGTTGAAACATGAGTTATCATAGGATGGCTTTGCTGAATGACTCAGACCCGTGCGACGAATGTCGGGATGTGTGTAGGAAATCGATGCTCGATGTTTAGAAATTGGAGTGATACGAGCTTGGGTAGAAAATCTCGTACTATCAATTTGGTTTGACCTTAGGATGGGGTCAGTGTTGATATTGTTGTTTGGGAACTATGATTCCAATATTGACGGATGACCTTAGCCTAAAGACATAGCCTAGCGGTTAGGCAGACGTTCCGGTACGGAATGATAGGAATTGTGGAGGCACCACTCATGAGGCTCGGTTGACATACACATATATCAGGGACGCCCGAATATGTGTACGATCCGACTCGAGTGGTGATGGCAGATTCTCTATCACGAGGCTTGGCTGAAATGTATGTATTTTGGGGACGCCTAAAATATGTGCACGATCCAACTAAGTGATGCGTTGAATCAAGTGAGACTAGAGGAATGTAAAAGTATCGAAGATTTTGAAATCGTGTTTCAAGGAAAAGATTGGTGGTAGTGCAATTATTAGATTGAAACAAACTTGAATGTTGGTTGATCGGATGGTTTGCCTAGAACTGAGTTGTCCGTGTGTGCGACGAGCCTAAGTTGAGATATAGTTGTTCGAGGTAAAAGATAACCATAGCACGAGCGTGGCTCGAGTTGAAGAAACACATAGGAGTGGTGTGTGTGAGAGTCCTTGAATGTTGAATCAAGTTATAAGTCGATAAGTGTACTCAGTTAGTTTCGAGGACGAAACATTTTCTGAGTGGTATATGATGTAGTGCCCCGTCCTGCTCAGTCAATCGGAGGAATCGGAACGCCGACGGCGTTCGGTCTTAGCCTTACAACGGCGTTCGGACTTAGCCTTGCAACGGCTTGCTCGGAGACATCGCTCGGTTGAGGTGACCCCTCGCTCAGGTGGGGTAGTTTCGGTGAACTCGTCTCATCTTAGCCTTCACATAATAAGTCGCATGTTTTCAACTTGCACAAGTTAGGCTTAATAATAAAAGAGACGAATCCACATAGCTAAGGGAATAATTCCGACGGGTCGAATTAAGTTAGAATATGGAAAGGTCCAACGGTCGGCTTAGAGTTAGTGCACAGCATGCTTTGAAAGTGACACTCGGTCCTTCGTCCCGTGGCTTGGGAGAAGAAAAAGTTGGTCTTCGACACAAACTATGAATTAGCCTAAGTCATAGGCGTCGCCCGCGTAAATGCTCGATAAAGCATACACGCTTCCACGATGCAAGGCTTGGCATAGCCTTTGCTCGTCCCTTGGGTTAAGTTGTAGGCTCGATTAAGTTAGGCAAAGTGATGGCGGTCGACCTAAGTCATTCCAAGCATTGTCACATGTTTTCTGCGGTTGTCGATATTACTTGGTTTTACGATCGTAAAGCCCATTGCATAGGTATGTCTTGGGAGATAGTGTCACCCAGAACACCAATTGGCGTAAGGCATGATGTCACGAACTTAGTGTTTCTAAGGCACGGGCTACGGTTGATTCATTGAGTTTGGAAAAAGGGCTTCAAATAGTTGTTCCTGAGTTGAAAGGAATGGTAGGACAAGAAGGAAGAATGCTCGTGACCACGGGTCGTCGAGGCGTTATCAGATGTGATAAGTATTAAACTTGGCCCTGGAAGAGATGGTAACACTCGAAGTAGAATGACTGTGTGAGACGCAGTTCGAGTCGAGTCTTGCATGGTTATTGGACAACTTGTACAAGGTGAGTTTATTTCTCGAACGGCAACCCAGGCGGCCAACGGGACCGTTTCGATAGAGACATGATTAGCAGTGCTGGATGACCGCACGGGTTAGACGAGGACATGCAGCGGAGCTCGCTACTCATGCTGGCAGGGGCGACCGCCTAACAAGCTATGGTAGTCCATGATAGCGCTAGTAACTAGTTCATATAGATGAGTCGGCATAGCGGCAACCCGCATGTGTGCCTTTGGATTGAGTCGAGTATTGAGTGCACTATATCAAGGAGTCGAGTTGAATGTGTGTGTACAGTTAGAACACAAAATGTTGTGCCTAAGATTTGGCTGCAACGTAGGCGACGTGCTTCGGTATGAGATGTAGCGTCAAGTCTTAAATTGTCGGCATATAAGTTACATAAGTTGGATTTGAGTCATCTTGAGTTTAAGTCAGGAAATGCCGTAAGGCAAAGTCGGTTGAGTGACACTTAGCTCACAAGTCTTGATTTGGGTCAGTTGGTGATCAAAGTAGCAAGGACCGCGAGGCGACGATATGGTTAAGTCATACTGAGTTGCGAGGCACGGTACGATGGATTTGTAGCATGGTCACAAGAAAATTAAGTACTATCGCGTAGTTCGCACCTCTAATTTTGGGCCTTAGTGAAAACACGACTTGATAGGTTAACGTTGTTGGTACAAGAAGGGGTCTAGAGGCAAAGTATGAGTCGACGTTGTTGTTGCAAGCACGGGATGGTCTAGAGACACAAAATAGGCCAAGGCGTCGGTCCTAAAACTGACCCTAAGACAAGAGTAGAAAGATAATCAAAAGGGTTATGTTGTATAAAGTAAATGAACGTGTCGGTTTTGTATGGGTGGGCGAGGAGCTCATTCCACCAGTACAGTTGAGTACTGACACCTACACAGTTTTTATGTGCAGGTACAGGTAGAAGCTCGTGGCGCGGAGCTCGCTTGGATGCGTCGAGGCACGAAGTTCCTCGACGATTCGAGGCGTGCGGCCGTGTGGAGTCAAGACTTATACGGAACATAATGTATAGACGTCGCCTTTCGAAGCATCCGCTGGATAGACAAATGTAATTTGAGAGATGAGAAAGAGAGAGCTGAGTGACTTGTAATATGAGATGAGTGAACTTGAGTGATTGTAATATTGGCCTTGCGCCCCATTGTAATTTTTGTTTCAATATCAATAAAGATCATCTTTTGAGTAACTTGTGTTTCGTTCTAAATTTCTACTGGCATATTCAATGTCTCTACATGGGACTTCTGTGCAATGACCCCGTCGCAGCCGCTATAATCGGCCGTTATGGAACCCGCCTTGCACGAGCACAATCTAGGCTCGTGCGGCATCACGCCTTAGCGAGGACGATCGCTCCTACGGGAGCGAGGTGTGACATTATCCTCAAGTATACCTGCAACGTATCCTATCTTGAAGAGAGAAAAGTACAACCCCGACAAGAAGCACTAAATAAAGTAAACTGAAGTACTGCACAATGAACTATGATACAAGCACAGAAACATGATGCTGTAGTACATGAATAACGATGAAACTATAGTACCAGATCCAAAATAATGAACTAGACTATCAGTGTAATATGCTTTGAAATAACTATCAGAATATATGACCGACTGGGGTAGTACAGGGTACAAGAGCACAGGAGCACAGGAATAAGGGTACGGCTTAGAGTCCCACGTGCACAATGTGAGACCTAAGCTATTAAGCAATGTCTAGCTAAAATATGATTGGTCACATATCTGTAGTATTTTCCCATCCCAATGTACAAGTAAAGAACACTGAACAATGAACGATGAACAATAAATAATGAACAATCGTGTGTACAATGTGTCAATATGAGAACATGAAGCAAGACAGAAATACAGTGTAAAAGAGTTCGAGTCGGTGTACTTGCCTTGCTTTGGTTGCACGAGAGTGGTAGAGCATGAATGTTCACCTGTTATTTTGTACAATTTGATTATGATCTAAATATTGACAATTATTTAATCAAGCTAATTATATAATCTTACTAACTATTTATATATAAAATTAGCTCTCATATGTATATATGCAATAAAATCTCTAACTCATAGATTAACTATGAATTCACTACTAATAAACTAGTTGAATATTTATACACATAATTAATTATTTGCTAATTTTAAAGTAGAAAACATTTTCTATTAAACATAGGTAAAAATGAGGATAATTGTTAACATTTATTAATAATTCTTTTAGTGAAAATTATTTAAAAGTCTTATTTATAGTAGTAATTTTAGTAAAAATTACGTTAATGATAAGAGGAATAATTATTTATCATATAACAATAATAATTATATTTTACTGCTAAACACAAGAATTAAACAAAACTTACTAAAATTATCTCATTCCTGTCGGGCCCAGCTCATTCCTAATGATACAGTGAAACAACTTGCTGAATAAAACCTCCTCTTATCTCCCATTCACAGCCCAATACAAGCCCAACTATTCTTAACTGTTACTGTCCCCATATATTTTCTCTTTAATTTCATCATTAACCAAACAACCCACCACTTAAGCCCAATACTCACAAATCTCATTTGCCTACTCACAAGTCCAGGATTAAACCTGGTTACAACTAATTCATCTAATTTGTCCAAAGACTAAGTCAATCACATATATTCTCAGCCTGACCCATATGTCAATCCTGACTTGACTTCAAATACATCACTCACAATCTCTCTCCTCACATTCTACTCAATTAAACAGCATATATGGCTCACTCCTCAATTTCGAAGAGTCCCAGGCTGGCTCTTCGATTCCCGAAGAGGTAGTTGGCTTTTAGGAATTCGAAATGTCATAATTGACAAAAAAAACAAAAAGGAAAGGAAAGTATAATGAGAGAGATGAGAATCTCTCTCTCTCTCTCTCATTTCCTTTATTCCTCAGCTGGAACCAAAGCCCTCCCCCTGACCTCTTCTTCCTCTCTCTAGCCCTAATCTCCACTCTCTCTCTCTCTCTTCCCCTTACAAACTCTAGACCCAACTCAAAACCCTAACCCTAGAAAGAAAGAGAACGGAAGGGCGAGTGGGTCGATGAGGAAGCTCACCTCAACGGCGGCAGATTCGTCGAGCTCGGCCGCGGAGACACGGCACTAGAAGAGCAGCTGCATCCGTGCGAAGACCCGGTCGGAGGTGCGGTGAAGGCTCGTCGTCAACGGCGGTGGCGCACAATCCAGGACGGGGCGCACGGATTCGTCGAGGCGACTGGTGGCGGATCCTGGCAGTGTACCCCCTTTGTGGCGGTGTCGAAGAATTCTCCGACCAAACACGGTCGACGTCGTACGATGGCAACCATCGGGATCGGTGGATCTAGAGCTTGAACGGAGCAGGCGGCTTGATCTACGTCGTGATGGCTCGCGATTGTAGGAGCGTAAAAAGTACTTCATAGACCAAGTCAAAGAAGTTGAGAACTTTACGCAATTCAAACTGAGTCAGACTCAAACTTTACGCGAAGATCAAACAGAGTACAACTCTACGCGAGCTACTTTACGCGAGAGCTATTTACTGAACTTTTACGCAGAGGACAGACTGTCCACATCGCATTTAATACGCGTGATATGGTGCTGACATAATGATTTTCTGACAGCGGACAGCACAGAAGTCGAGAAGATTTGATTTACACCAAACCCAATACTTGTCGTTTAGTGTGCAGATGGGCTACTTTATGCTCAAGAGATTGCTTCTTTTACGCACGAAAGCTATTTGAGCTTTTTACGCTCAAGGCTGTTGTGCGCGTAAAGTTTATTTGAGCTAATTTTACGCTCAAGGCTGTTTTTCAGCCACTTTACGGGGGAAGTCTATTTTGGGCTATTTTACGCCCAGTCTGCTACTTTACGCAGGAAGTCTATTTTGGGTCATTTTTACGCCCGATCTTTTCTGGCTACAGGAGAACGTGGTCTGCTTACGTGGCTTTTATGCCACACTTATTGAGGAACGTGTGTACGTATTCTTCTCATTTTGTTGAAGTAGTGGGACACGTGTCACCATGCGTAGAGATCAAAACTCTATGTGGGACACGTGTCATCACGCGTAAAGGTTGATTCTCATCATGGGTGACAGTTACCAAACTTTGTTGCTTTTTACGCATAGAGGATCTAGTCTATAAATAGACTTATTTTTAAACACAAGGAATCATCAAGAGATCAAGAGAGATACAGAAGAGGAGATTCTGAGAAAACTCATACTTTCAGAGTGATATTCCCAGAAGCATTTCTTCAACTTTTTCTCAAGAAAAGGGTGAAGCAAAGCAGGAAAGCATTCGACTGTGCCATCAGTGCCGTTGTTCGATACCTTTCTGGTGACTTAGTTCTTCCGATTGTTCATCTTCTTCAAGCAGTTTTCTTCATCATCATCGTATAGTCCAAGGAACAAAGTGATCGCTCTCAGATCAGACTTCCACAGCAATACTTTCCAGAAACAACTTGTACTTTTGTACTTTTTCTTGTTTTCTTTCAAAAGCCAATTTTAAGGCATTTTGTTAAGTGAAACAAAATGACGATTCTGCTGGGGAAGACCTTCTCCTCTGACGAGAAGGTAATTGCTCAATATGATAATGCGTCGGTAGGATCGACAAAGAAGACTCTGGTTGTTCACTTCGACCAGACTGCCTACGAAAAAATGCTCCGAACTAGGGGTAGTACTCGCTACTCCAATGTTCAAAAATCGCGAAAGATGCAAAAAGTTTGGACTCCTAAGTCCAAACCATCTCCTGTTCCTGCTGTCTCTGAAGGCAAAGAAATCCTTCCTGCTCCTGTTGTGGAGGCTCCCGTCTGTGATAAAGCAGTCTCTACTTCAGTGATGCACCCCGGGCGTAAAAATCAGTCTCCCGTCGGTGACGTGGTAGACTCTCAAGTTTTACGCTCTGTGCGTAAAAATCAAACTTTACGCTCTGCGTGTAAAAATCAGTCTCCCGTCTGTGACGTGGTAGACACCCAAACTTTACGCTCTACGCGTAAAGGAAAATCTCCCGTCTGTGATGCGGCAGATATTCATGTTTTGTGCTCTACACGTAAAGGTAAATCTTCTGTCGGTGACAGAGTAGATAAAATTCACAATGATGCTTCTGCATCTAAAGTGAATTTGCCTACACGCATGCAGCGTAAAAACAATAATCCTATTGTTGGTAAAACTTCAGTTTTTCACCAGCAACCTTCTTACACTGCTTTACGCAAGGTACCAAACCTTTAAATTACGCGTAATGATGATGGAGTCCTTTGTGCACAAAAATCTCAAGATTTACGTACGCAACTCCAGGCGCGTAAAAATGCCCAGGTTGGTTCTGCTAATGCAGCCAGTAATCTTCTTTATACACAAGGGACTAAACGATTCTCTGTCCCAAATATAATAAAAAAGATGACTCCTTCTGATTTACGCGAGTTGCTTGTACAAAGATAAAGACAGAAAATCTTCTGTGACACTCCCCAAAGAAAATCACCATTGCGAGTGTCACCAGATTGTAATCAAGTGTTGTTGTTCGGCTTCTAAACGGTCAGTTTTTGACCGATTAAGCTACAATGTGCCTCAGCAACAAGCTGATGATCAAGAACATGAGTTGTCATATGCATCAGTCAATATGTCATCTCATACCAATAGAGGACGACGTTCAAGACGCAACTCGTCCCAGACTCCTGGTCAACAACAGTTCAACCGACTTCTTGATACCTTTGAAGGGGTATATCAGCATACCCGGTCAAGAAGTTAAAGATGGTTACAATCTTCAGATTCAGAAGCTGGGGGTACCCAGACTTTTGAGTCAAAAACTGATAGCGTTGATTCATACCTATACATCAATCCCTCTATAGGTTCAAGGAAGGTTGAATCCTATGCTATCGGAGATGAACCAGAGAGTCAACTGCTAATACAGAACAACGTCTCTATGCAGTTGAGCAGTCACTGAAGGACATGCTTGCAATGATGCAAAGTATGCATCAAATAATAATGACTCAGCAAACTGCTCAGCCAGCAATAGTAACACCGGTACAGGTAGCAGCACAAACTCAAGATAGTCAAGGGGTTGATGTACCCTTGAATAATCTTAGTCAGGAGCCTGCTGTCAATCAAAATTCTGCATCTCCAGATCCTCTCGTTCCAGAAGATGTACCACCTCCGGTGGGGGTTACGGTACATCCAGCAACTATTCAATCGAATGTGCTTCCTCAAACTAGTGAAGCTATTCAAGCAGTGCGTGAGCTAAAAGCACAGTTTGAAGTTCTGAAGCACAAGGATCAGCTCCAGAGGTTAGGGATTAAGCAACCTTATCCCCCTCATTGGATTGATGTGCCCTTTTCTCCAAAATTCAAGCCACAGTCTATGGTGTTATTTGATGGAAAGGCTTCTCCCAGTCAATATATCAATTATTTCGATATTATGACTGTGCATCTGCAGAAGAATAATGCTCTTCTCACCCGAGTTTTCATTGGGTGTTTGACGGGTTCAGCTTATGACTGGTATCGCAGTCTACACGACAATTGTATGTCGTCTTTTGACGAATTTAAAGCAATGTTTCTCTCCCGCTTCTATGAGGGAGGAATGGACATGAATATGTCTTCCCTAATAGAAATGAAACAAAAGGAGAAGGAAGATACTCGGACGTTTATTGAACGTTTCCGACAGGCAACTTTGAAGATGCCTCCTGGTATGCCAAATTCAGCATTGATTGATACATGCAAAATGAATCTGCGACCAACTATTGTTGTCTTTATGGGCTCTCAATTCACAGATTGGGCCTCGTTTATTATAGCAGCAGTTTCAGCCGAGACCAATGGTAGGTTGGCTCGTGAACACGGGATGATCTTTGCTTCAGAAAACAAAAGAAAGAAAGGTTCTTCTAGTAATAATTCTGGCAGTCGCAATGGGAAAGGGAAGGAAACCCTAGTGGTTAATCTTTCAAAACCCAAAACGATGCCAAATAATCAGGAGTCTTCCAAATCAAAAGAAGAGTACTCTTTTGATGACAGTGATATCCCAGGGATATTCCAATGTCTTGTAAAGAGTGGCAAACTCCAGATTCTGGAGCCAAAAAGACCTAATGAGGTGAATCTGACTGACAATCCCAAATATTGTATCTATCATAGATACATAAATCATCCTACCAAGGCTTGCTATGTCTTAAAAAAGAAAATCAAAGAGTTGATAAATGCTAATGCCATCGCTTTAACCAATGATGAGCATACGGTCACAACTAATATGATTTATCTTGAATTTGGAGGTTTTTCTCCACAGAAATTTTCAGATAGGATTGTCCCAATTCCTAAGGTAACTATGAAGATTGTGAATCTCTCGCCTGTTAGAGAGCAAAATGAAGGATTATTGCCTCTCATATTAAAAAATAGTGAAATCATGTGGGTACATCCTGACTTAGTACCTGAACTGGAAGATGAAGATAAAACTTCAAAATCCAAGAAAGGTAAGAAAGTCAAAACCTGCAACATGATTTCTCATGTTATTACTCCAGATCATGATGATTTGGATCATCTTTGGGATGGCATTCCTTTGGAGGATAGGCTGAGGGGTTTGAATATATGCCCTCCAAGTTTGGCTCCTCCTACCAAACTCAGACTTACTCATCAGCAGTGGTTAGCTATGAATAGTATCCCCTTATACAGGACACAACAAGTCTTTGCTGCTTATAAGAAAACACCTGTAGGGATTTTTCCTCCTATCCCGAATACTCTTTCTTCTGAGGCTATAGAGGTTTCTATTCTTCCTTTTCCTGTGGATACAGAGGTCTCTAGTCCCCTTTCTTCTTTGGTTACAGAGGTATCTGTTTCTTCATCTTCTGTTGAATCATCTATTGAAAGTCCGCTACCCACTCATTTATACAGTCAACAATCAGTCCATCTCATGAAAAAGATGGGCTATAACTTTCAAAAGGCGGAAGGCTTGAACTATGATATAGGAATACGACTTCCTTTACAACTTCAAAGTCAAAAATCCACTGTTGGATTGGGATTTGAAGTCCCTCATAAAAATCCTTACAAGAAAAAGACTAAGGAAAAGAAGAACAAAACCTGTCATATGGTACTTCATTCTCCTAAGTCTGAAGAATAAACCTTTGCTGGTACGAGATCTGGAAAAGAGTACCACAAAGACTATGAGGGATCTTCCAAAGAAGCGGAGGATGTTGCTGAAACACTACCAGCTCAACCGTCTCCTGTTCCTGCTAAAACAAGACCTTCTAAACCATCTGTGGTTGAGAAAGGGAAACAGAAAGCAGTACGCTTTGACGTCCCATTGAAGTCTGCTTCAAATCAAGGGGTGGTGATAAAACCCTACAAGTTCGATATTCTAGCCCAGTTAGCTAATACTCCGACTAGACTCTCTATATTTGAGTTGCTTCGCATTTCTAAAGAAAGCCTCGAAACTTTGGGTGAAGCTTTGCTACAAGCTGATTCATGCCTAGCTCAACTCAAGAGTCCTGACAATATACTAGTGTCGTGTCCACAATGTCATAGTGTGATGGAAGCAATTCCCAACATCACCTTCACACAAGAAGATATGCTCTTGAAGCATAATAAATACGACAGGCATCTGTGCTATACAGGGTATATTGAATCCACTGAAATTGACAGGATTTATATTGATCCTAGGTCTTCTATAAGCATTATTCTTCAGAGTATGCTACGACCCTTGAGGATTTCTACTAGTGACTTGACTTACACTAGTACAACAATAGTTGGTTTCAACTCTGGAAAGAGTAAACCATTGGGAAAGATTCGTCTGAAGATTTAAATTGGTGATCTTCGAACTATGGCGACCTTTTATGTTATCAACTCAGATGTATCTTACAATATCCTCCTTGGAAGACCGTGGATACATGAGCATAACATTGTGCCTTCAACTCTCCACCAATGCTTCAAGTACGTGGATTCTCAAGGGATTGTGAAGACTGAATTCGCAGATATCAATCCTTTCAAGGGTGTTGAAGCGTATTCCTCTGACTCAATACTCTACAAACAGGAGCATATGAAGGAGATATCGAATATGGCCGAAGAGTTGAAGCCTATTTCTCGTGATAAGTGATACGTGCTGGCAACGTGAGCGTATGAGCGTGACAAATAATTCACGCACGCACGCACAGCGTGAGGGTGAAAAGTCACGCACGCCAAAAGTCACGCACAATGTGATCGTAAAAAGTCACGCACGCAAGCTCAGGGACATGAGTGTGAAAAGTCACGCACGCAGTACAAAGACAGGAGCGTGACTCAAACACACGCAGACAACGCGAGCGTGACTGAAAATACACGCACTCAAATACGAGCGTGACTAAAAAGAGTGGACGTAACTCAAAAGTCACGCAGACACGCACAGACATGAGCGTGACTAAAATACACGCACGCTCATGAGAACGTTAGCGTGACTAAAATACACGCAAACACGTATAGACGTGTGCGTGACTGGGCTGATGTTTACGCGTGCACGTAAGAACGTGTGCGTGAAACATCTCCCAAACTCCAAGTCCCATGGAGCCTTGTTCCAGTGTCAGAGAAATACACGCAAAGTTGGGAGATCAAAAAAACCCATGAACAGCCGAAAAAGCAAACTTAGATCTAGAGGAAACAAGCCACAGAAATCACAAATGCCAAACACTAAACTCTCTCAGGATCATGAGAGGAAGAATAATGATCCATAAAAATGGGTGATTGAGAAGCAAGTTTGCACTTGCCTTCTCCTGCTGCTGGTAGGTGGTGGAGAGTAATGAAAGGAAGAAGAAGAAGTAATGGTGAGAATGAAGTAATAAGGAAAGAGAAAGAGATGAAAGCTTTAAATAGGAAGGGTGGTAGGTGGAAGTTGGGCCGGGTTGTCCACCACCAATCCGAAACCCAATAAGGCCGAACCAAATAAGCAAGACTAAAAGCAGGGAATAAAAGCAGGAAGAAAAAGCAGAAATAAAAATTGCAGGAAATAAATTAACATGGAATTTAAAGAGCATATAATTAATTAACATGAAAATTTAAAGGAATTTAAATACAGAATAATACATGATAAATACTAAATAAATATAAATGAGTTGTACATGTATAAAAATACGCATTCCGGGAACGGGGAGTGACAAATACACACACAACACACCACCACCCTCACCACAGCCGACAGCCCCCCCACCTAGCCGAGCATCACCACCACCATGAGCAACACCATCTCCTCCTCCCCGACTTCTCCTCCTCCCTAACACATCACCACCACCATGCACCACCACCTCCATCTTCTTCTCCTCCTCTTCTTCATCATCTTCATCACCACAACCACTCCCACCTCCACCACTTCCACCACCGCACAGCCCTCCCCGCCGTGCCTCGACGATGCGCCGTCGCATGCCGCCGCAGCAGCCGCGCATGCGCTACACAGCAGCGGCAGCAGCCGCAGTGCGCATACGCGCGCGCGCATACGCGTGCCACCGCGTGGCCGTGCGCCACTACGTGGCCGGCCCGCCGCCCCCGTGAGCTCCCCACAACCCGACGACCCTCCGACAAACCCCCCTGCACCACCACGCTCCTTCTCGACGCGTCGAATAGGCTATACGTGCGTTTTGAACGGAATCCCGTCGGCGCGCGCGAGTTTTGAACTCGGAAATGGCGCTCCGTCGCAGCGACTTCGCGCAGATTTTCTGGGAGATCCGATCGTTGGATCGGCAAACTTTTTGTTCCGTCGCAATCTCGGTATATCCATCTTCACTCCTGTCAATTTTCGTTCGTTAATTTTGTCGTTTGATACCTCTAAACTGGCCACCAAGTTAACGTTTTAAATTGAACTGTTTTTGGACAGTTTCGTGGAGCCGACTTCGTCAGCTCGTAACTTCGCCGTCGCAGCTTCGGTTGACGCGTTATCAGTTCCTGTGCATAGCTGGTATAACCATCTTCCTGTATCCTTTAGATTTTGTTTCATTTTAAGCACGTTCGGTTGGTCGAATTCGACGCCAAAGTTGGCCGTCCGAATTCTTTAATTTGTACTTGTTAAATTCCATTTTTGAACCCGGGACTCCGGATTCAATTTCTGACACCACCAGTAGACTCGTGGCATCGTTCTGGCATGTTTTCATATAAAGTTTGCTTAATTTGGAGAACGTGGGCCCTGGCACGCATTTCGGTGCAAAGCGGGTCCCACTTTTCGAGTCAACGGGTCACTTTGAGATCGGCTCATCGGAATCCAATTCCGGATATACTGTTGAGTTCGTATCGTCATTCTGGACTCGTTGACATATAATTTGCTGAGTTTTGAAGACATTTGCTCCGGCACGTATTTCCGTGCAAACCGGATACCAAGTGTCCGCGTCAACGTATCATTTTGAGATCGGCACATCGGAATTCCATTCCGGATATATCGTTGGGTTCCTATCGTCATTCTGGATTCGTGGACATATAATTTGCTAGGTTTTGTAGACTTCTATCCCGACACGCTTTTCGGTGCAAAGTGTGTCCAACGGTGGACATCATTTTGGCCCAAAATTACCGTTTTGCCCCTGTGTCCAAATTGGACTTATGGGTAGGCTATTCTAGCTGATTTTGACCATTCTGGACACGTTGGTGATATTTATTTTATCATCCGACGACATCTGTAGATTTTGATTATGTATTATCCTTAATTTATAATTAATTATTTTTCCATAAATTGTTACTTTCTGGTTTTAAATTTTTATATATATTTTAATTGCTGTAAAAATCTGGAAAAAATTGTATTTAAATACTATGTCAATTTAGCTAATTTATTATAATTTTTCCAGTATTTAATAAGTACTTTTGGTATTTTATAAAAATGGAAAAACAGAACTCATTTTCAGGATACATGTTTTTGCTGATTTTTAATAAATATTTATAAGGGTTTAAAAATCCCAGAAAAATTAGTATAAATTTATATAATTAACAAGGATCATTTTGGTACTTTATTTTATATATAATTTAGCTTTTTGTCTATCTCTAAAATTGTTGGAACTTAGTGTACAGTTTGGTTTAATTATTGAATAATTATGACTTGCAATGTTTTGTGTTCTTTTGAGTTATTGTAGTATTGGACCACCCCCTACACTAGTTTATAGATCCTAGGAAGTTAGTTTGTGTATAGTGGCACTCCACATTAGACTTTTATTCTAGGTCTCCACTTAGCTAGTATCCAGTTAGGAGTCGTGTCTCACCACTAGTGTAATATTGAACATAGCTTAGAACTGAGTTTATATATCATTATTGACAGGACACCGGACATCTATATCTTCGTACTAGTATTCTTGCTTTGCTCGAGACAAGTACATCAACACACTCATTTACTGTCTTTTAATGCTAGAACATGTATTAACCCTGTTAAAATACTGCTTTCTGAATAACAGCAAGTTAAATCTTCACATGTTATATTAAATTGGTCCCTACCATGCTTAGGACAGTTATCATATCTTCACATGCTTCTTACTGGTTCTCAGCACATGTTTTACTATGCTTTATACGGCTCTGAGTATTCACATGTTTTATACTGCTCCCAGTACCTGCCATGCTTATACTGCTCCCAGTATCTCTCACATGTTTTTACTGTTCTCGTATCTCTCACATGTTTAAATAACGGTTTAAGGGAAAGCTGTTAGTATTGTACGTGAACATGACCCCCTTCTCCGTATGTACTTACCGCGCTCGGTGCCATTCTATATGTGACCTTGTCGTATGTTCTGGTCCCGCATTTGTGTATGGATATACACCGATGCCGTTATGTGTACGTATGTTCACATTAGAAAATTGATATGTACCGTTGTACATCCTATTCACCTATTGACCGATTCACGTACATACTACAGTTTTAAACTTTTAAACTATATGTTGTCATTTCTAAAAAGAACCAATTAAACCATGATATGCCATGTTCCCTATGTTACCATGATACTGTGATCCCAGTTGTACCATGAGGCCATGTTTTCCAGTATTTCCTGTTTTATAGACTTATCACACCATGATTCCTGTTGTACATCTCTTTCATTATATGTTCAGTATTTTAGTTGTAGAGGTTGTACTTGCTCCCGTCCTGACATGATAACGTTATAGGTATACTTCTCGAGAAGGAAACGCTATGTGTTATATATTATGGTACTGTATTGAGGACCTGGCCTTAGCTCCAGAAGAGGCCCCAGCGGGGAACCTTCCTTAGTTATCTTTTCCTGTGTTTTGAGACTTAGACTTTGTTTGTACTTATATTTGGATACTGGACTTTGTCTCCAGTTAGATACTTATAAAGTGTATTATTTAAGTCTGTGCTTATGTTACCTTCGCTTATAGATGCTGTGTTGTGATGAACCTTAAATGTGATTTTAGAACTGTTAGCTGCTTAGATCTTTTATTGTTTATTCTAGAACAGCTTACTGCGCTTTAATCAAGCGTAGGCTGGACATGGCTCGGCCCGGCCCAACAATTTGGGTATCGGGTCGTGACAACAACCAAGTTCAACCTCTCATGATCAAAGTCAAGGGACGTACTTCTCGTACGAATGATCCAGAACCACTGATTATCAACCTTGGCAAGTCTACGCAGAAGACGGATGATGGTCTGTTAATGATCAATCCGAAGCGTAGTACACAGTTTGTAAATGATGTAAATATTGATCATTCTGTACTTTCTAATATCAATGAAGATTTCCTTTTGGAGTACATGGCTGTCAAATTTATTGAAAGAATGACTTTATCTGCTGATAATCAAAGTCATCAACATAAAAATGACATAAATACAGAGGAAACCTTATATATTAATCATAAGGAAAATTCTTTTCCTCCTCATGTCGATGTAGGACCCTATGCTCAAAGGTTCCTAACATCTTCTCCCTATCTTCTTCCTGTAGCATCATCATCACAAGCTTGTGTAACTTATAGACGTCACGAAGAATCTTATTTTGTGATTCCGTCTAATAAGAAAAACAAACGCCAAATTATGTTTGGCCTGGCCAGAAATATCCCTGTTACTCAGACAGATGATCTTAGAGAGAAAGATAAAGGAAGAATCCAAATTAACAAATATAGTCAACAATCTCTTAAGATTATCCAAAATATGGGATATGATTTGAAGACTATGTCGGGTCTTAATCAAGGCAAAGGTAGACGGTTACCATTATGTGGTAATCCATTTTACCATAAAACTCGACATGGATTGGGATATGATCCATCCTACATGTTTAATGAAGATATACAAGAAGAATTTTCTTCCAGTTCTTCACAATCCTCAGATTCGAAAGAAATCCAATTCATCGAATCAGATACACCCCACATGTACAAAGAAAATATGGAAGAATGTTCTTCCAGTTTTTTACAATCCTCATATTCTTGAGGAGACTATTATAATGAATCTGAGTGCGTCTTTTCAGTCAACATGGTTCAAAGTGATGATGAATCTGAACCATTTGAAAATGACCCTTGGGTACAACAAATGGACACTCAGTGGGAGCTTCGTTTTGAACAGCGACAGCCACCTACAGAAGATGAACTCGTACAGATTGGCGTCAGAGACGGAACTACGTCTAAGCCAATATTCATCAGTAAAAATCTTTCTGAAGATGAAAAGAAAGAGTTGATAAAACTGATTAAAGAACATATTGATATCTTTGCATGGAGTTATGAGGATATGTCGGATCTAGATCCTAAAGTAGCTACTCATAAACTCAATATTCTTCCTAATGCCAAGCCTGTAAAATAACAACAACGGCATTTTCGACCAGATATGATGGATGCAATTGAAGCAGAAGTCAAAAAGCTGATCACATGTGGCTTTGTTCGTGAAGAACAATACCCAGACTGGGTTTTCAACATTGTTCATGTTATGAAGAAGAATGGAAAAGTCCGAGTTTGCATAGATTTTCGGGATCTTAATGCAGCTTGTCCAAAAGACGAATTTCCACTTTCGATTACCGATGTCATGATAGACAATACATGTGATTTTGAACGCATGTCTTTCATGGACGGATTTTCAGGATACAATCAAATTAAGATGCATCCAGGAGACGAAAAGCATACCGCTTTCCGTATACCCCTTAGAATTTACTACTATATGGTTATGCCGTTTGGTCTGAAAAATACTGGTGCTACGTATCAACGGGCTATGAGCAACATCTTTCAAGAACATCTACGGAAAATAGTTGAGTATTATATAGATGATATTGCTGTCAAAAGTCGATCAAAAGATGATCATATTCA
Source organism: Iris pallida (assembly GCA_029216955.1). Taxonomy (NCBI): domain Eukaryota; kingdom Viridiplantae; phylum Streptophyta; class Magnoliopsida; order Asparagales; family Iridaceae; genus Iris; species Iris pallida. The sequence continues at coordinate 26,611,435 of JANAVB010011399.1, forward strand.
AGACTTGAAGACAATATTTGAGTTGATGCGTCAACATCAACTGAAGATGAATCCTATTAAGTCTTTCTCAGGAGTTTTCAGTGGCAAATTTTTGGGATTTGTCATCACTTCTCAAGGTATCCATGTTGATCCTGACAAAATCAAAAGAATCTTGATATGCGTCCTCCACGTAATCTAAAAGAACTTCGTGGCTTCCAAGGTCGCATTGTTTATATCAGAAGATTTATATCCAATCTTTCAGGAAGATGTCAACCTTTCTCTCGTCTGTTAAAGAAAGGTGTATCATTTATTTGGGATAAAGCATGTCAGAAAGCCTTCAATGATATCAAGCAAAACCTTACAAATCTACCTGTTCTGGTGTCTCCAGTGGTAGGAAGACCATTTTTGCTATATGTTTGAGCCTTAGATCATTCTCTTGGTGCTCTTCTTGCACAGAAAAGTGATATGGGTCATAAACATGCAATTTATTATCTTAGCCGAATGATGGTTGGAGCTGAGCACATGTATACTCCTGTGGAGAAAGAATGTCTGCTGTTCAAAAGACACGACATTATGTGTCAGGAAAGACTATTTATGTCATCTCCAGAATAAACCCTATTTGGGTATTGATGAGAAAACTGAGTATTCTTAACTCCAGGTTAGCTACCTGGGCGATGTTGCTTACTCCTTATGATATGGTCTATGTACCTCAAAAATCAGTGAAGGGTCAAGCATTAGCTGATTTCTTAGCAGCTCACCCTATACCTAAAACTTTTAAGTTATATGAGGACATCCCAGATGAAGTCGTGGATTGCAACATGACTTTGAAGGATAACATTTGGCAACTATATTTTGATAGAGCATCGCGGGTTGGACCTAAAGGCAATATTGTCTCAGGAGTAGGCATTGTCTTGATCTCTCCTGATAAAATGGTCATTTACCGTACTTATTCTCTTAATGAACCATGCTCCAACAATGTGGCAGAGTATAATGCTCTGTTAATTGGTCTTCAAGTAGCAAAAGAATTGGACATTGAGTTCCTGGAAGCTTATGGAGACTCTCAACTGATTGTTAATCAAGTTAGAGGGACATATGAAGTCAGAAATCCTGACCTCATTCCCTATCATCAAGTGGTAATCGAATTGGTCCTTTTATTCAAAGGATTCTTTATCGAATTCATACCATGTTCTCAAAATTTGGAAGCTGATGCTCTTGCTAATTTAGCTGCAGACTTAGCTGTTCCAATTAGAAGACAAAATACCATTACTTTGTTGGATCGAGACTTATTCTGTGTCAAGAATAATCTGCATATTGAACATAGTTATACTACAGACTCAAGTTCTCAACAAAGGGATTGGAGAAGTCCATTCATTGATTATGCGGTTCATGGGATTTTATCTGAGGATCCAAAAGAAGCTGTATCAATCAAGAGACGATCGTTCCGATTCTACTACGATTCTTCTTTGCATATGTTATATCGTCGTTCATATGACGAACTTTTGCTACGTTGTCTCTCTGAGAGTGAAGCTAAGCAAACACTCCGTGAAGCTCATGATGGTGTCTGCGGTGTCCATCAACCGGGTCCGAAATTACAGGACCGTATTCGAAGAATGGGGTATTATTGGCCTTCCATGATAGCAGATGCGGTAGATTATGCTAGACGGTGTAAAGCATGTCAGATTCATACTGATTTTATTCATCAACCATCTGAATTCTTACATCCTACAACAGCTTCTTGCCCCTTCGAAGCTTGGGGCATGGATATTATTGGTCCGATTAACCCCCCTTCTGTCAAGGGACATCGGTTTATACTGGCTATAACCGATTACTTTTCTAAATGGACGGAAGCGGTTTCCCTTGTTGAAGTGAAAATATCTAATGTGGTTAGCTTCATTAAACACCATGTCATTTATCGCTTCGGAATTCCCCGGAGGATAATTCATGACAATTGTAAACACCCATATCTCGGAATACGTATTTTTGATCAAGCCTGCATATATCTTGGACCTGTATTTTATTTTCTCAGGTTCTGGCCTGTAATTGTATTTCGGCTCGACTTGCAGATTTTTGGTTTTCTCGTAAAATGGGTTTTTACTTGGCTTGGTTTTATTTTGTGAAGGAGGATTGGTTTGGTTTAATATGCATGGAACACCTTAGCCTATGCTCCACCCTCAACACACCACAACCACCCTCATTTAATCCCCACCAACCTTTTCTCTCTCCTCTTTACTTCATTTATTTCCTCCATCTTCTTCTTCTTCCTTCCTCTACACAACACCAACACCCATAGGCAAGTGCACCTTGCCACCAAATAAGCACCACTTTTTATTTGTCCATTAGTTAGATTAGGCCATGGAGATCAACATTAGAACTTAACATTTTGTGATTTGGAGTCTCCATTGTTCTAGATCTAAGTTTCTCCTATTTTTGGATTTACATGGTTTTGATCTATTTGAGTTGAGTTTTTGTGGATTTTGATGTTCCTATGTTGTAGAGAATTCAATTTCACCCAAGTTAGAACCTTGCAAAGTCGGATTTGAAGTTGTGATGTTCCAAGAATTTCGGCCATGGTGTTCTTCCTCTCGGCTTGAGGAAGAAGGAGACCCCCTTCCAGCCGCGCTGTTTAGCGTCGTGGAAAGATGGCCAGTCGGAGCGCACAATCCAGACTCTTAAAGACATGCTGAGATCTTGTACGCTCGACTTCGATGGTTCGTGGGAAGATCACCTGCATCTTGTGGAATTCTCGTACAACAATAGTTTCCAGGCCAGTATCCAGATGGCTCCGTTCGAGGCTCTGTATGGTAGGAAGTGCAGATCCCCGCTAGCATGGAATGATGTCGGAGAGAGGCAGATGCTTGGTACAGAGATGATTGCCCAGACAGTTGAAGTGGTCAGAAGGATCAGAGATCGTCTTCGAGTTGCCCAAGATCGCCAGCGGCATTGGGCCGATGCTCATCGACGACCCTTAGAGTTTGCTATCGGCGACCATGTATTCCTTAGGATCTCGCTTAACCGCGGCGTCATTCGCTTTGGCGTGCGGGGAAAGCTTAGTCCTACGTATATAGGGCCGTTCGATATCCTGGAGCAAGTAGGAGATGTGTCCTATTGTCTCGCTCTTCCGCCGTCGTTGAGTGAGGTGCATGATGTATTCCATGTGTCCCAATTATGATGGTACATCCCGGACCCGAGCCATATCCTAGACCATTCGGAATTGGTTGTTGGTACCAACCTTTCGTATGAGGAGAGGCCCGTGTCTATATTGGACCGGAGAGAGAAGATACTCAAGAACAAGACTATTAGCTTAGTCCGCATTGCTTGGGGTCATCACTCTCTAGGTGAGTCAACGTGGGAGCGTGAGGACGACAACCGATCGCGATATCCCTACCTGTTTGACTCATAAGGTATAATGTCTTCCTTATGCCTTATGCTTTCCATCCCTTGCTTGCATGTGTGATTGCTTGATTGATTGCTTAGTGTAGCTTATTGGTTAATAGTATAGCTGGCTCTTACATCTCTAAGCATATTGATTTAAATTCCGAGGACGAAATTCTTTTAAGGTGGGTAGAGTTGTAAACACCCATATCTCGGAATACGTATTTTTGATCAAGCCTGCATGTATCTTGGACCTGTATTTTATTTTCTCAGGTTCTGGCCTGTAATTGTATTTCGGCTCGACTTGCAGATTTTTGGTTTTCTCGTAAAATGGGTTTTTACTTGGCTTGGTTTTATTTTGTGAAGGAGGATTGGTTTGGTTTAATATGCATGGGACACATTAGCCTATGCTCCACCCTCAACACACCACAACCACCCTCATTTAATCCCCACCAACCTTTTCTCTCTCCTCTTTACTTCATTTATTTCCTCCATCTTCTTCTTCTTCCTTCCTCTACACAACACCAACACCCATAGGCAAGTGCACCTTGCCACCAAATAAGCATGACTTTTTATTTGACATTTTGTGATTTGGAGTCTCCATTGTTCTAGATCTAAGTTTCTCCTATTTTTGGATTTACATGGTTTTGATCTATTTAAGTTGAGTTTTTGTGGATTTTGATGTTCCTATGTTGTAGAGAATTCAATTTCACCCAAGTTAGAACCTTGCAAAGTCGGATTTGAAGTTGTGATGTTCCAAGAATTTCGGCCATGGTGTTCTTCCTCTCGGCTTGAGGAAGAAGGAGACCCCCTTCCAGCCGTGCTGTTTAGCGTCGTGCTGCCCCGCGCCGCACTCTTTAGCGCTGGTCGCTGACCGTGCAACCGCCTGTGCGCCCGGCCTGCTGCGCCCCTGCGCGCACCCGCCTGCGCGCACCCTCCTGCGTGCACCCGCTTGCGCGCATGCTCCTGCGCGCTTGCCCCTTGCGCGCCCTGGCGGCTGCGCCCCCTGTGCACCCTAAAGGCCGCGCTCCCTGTGCCCATGACCCTAGCGCGCTTGCCCCCTGCGCCATCGGCCATGCGCCATTGGCCATGCGCCATCCATCCATGCGCAACCTGACCCCTGCGCCAACCAACTCTGCGCAGCTCACTCCTGCGCGGTTGGCTCCTGGCGCACTTGACTCCTGCGCAACCCGACCCCAGGGACCCTTGTGCAATCTGTCCAATCATGGAGATTTGGTTTTATTTTTTTCCTTAAGTTTGGCTCTTCTATAGCCCTGTATATTGATATTTTATTAGATATTTTACGCCCATTTTATATCCTTATGCCTTTTGTCATGAACTTGATTTTACTTAATATGTTTGGAATGACTATTATACATGGCATGGTATGACAAGGAACTAGCATAACACGACAGTGACCCGTAGTGGTGCACTTCTGACATGACCAACCTGACATGATAGTGGCCCGTCATGGCGCACTCCTGACAAGTACCCTGACATGATTTATCTTGATGCTGTTGCGACGGCTAACTTGACTCGTATAATCAACTTGACACCGTGGGTGTTCCTGCTTGTTTGCTTGTGCAATCCACTTGTCTTGTCTTGCATCATGTCTAGGACGTGACTCCCTGGTTTCCCACGGTCAGGGATTCGTACTGAACATGGATTAGGCTAATGACTAGATCTAACTATAGTTCATAGAGAATTTCCAGTCACAGGCAGTCTCGTTATCTGGACGCTCTTAATTGGACTTGTAGCTTGCCGACGAGTAGAGCACATTTCCAGCGCACTGTCATGTGTTGCACCCTCTAAGTCACCTAAGGGTATATCGTCTCCGGGGCGATGTACCCAAACATACTCTCAACCCGCGGAAGGATAACTGGATGGTCTGCAGGGCTTGGGACTGGGAATTTCTCACTTGCATCTTGTTATTAATTAAGGCTTGTGACAATCCTAGTTAGTTAAAGTAGTAAGCCGTAGTAATTGCTTGGCCGCTTGTGAATGGATGGAGTCCAGCCTTGTCTAAGTCTTGTCTAGCCCCTGTACCTGGAACTCTTGTACATGATTGTTTTACTTGCTTTAACAATAATTGGGTAGGGACAAGGAGATATTCAGGTTACAACCCCGGTCCTTGTTTGGTTTACGGGTTATAACCTGGCTCCCAGAATGGTTCCACGTCCCTAGTCGTTTATTGTCCTGACGTGCTCTTTATTACTTGTACTTTTCTTTCATTTTCTTAGGTTCTGATATGCTGGCTTTTGTTCTTATTTCGTGGCCTCTTTTGTGGCACTTGCTCTTTCTGGGGTTTGACCCAGCTGGTTTTGTGTGGCCAGATTTCGGAGCAGCACCCGAGGATCTACCGAACCTCCAGCCGATGGTGGCGACTAGAAGGAACCCGGGCTACGAGTGGGTTTTCTATTTTTGTTTCGCTCACTCTATTGTAAAAATTATTCTTTTGAGGCGTTTAGCCGACGAGCACCTGTTAGCTCGATGCACCTTTACTTACTATCTGCCTACGGGCTGTAAACATGATTAACAAATCCTAGGGTTGATCATGTATGACTTAACTCTTGCTAGTCCTAGCATTTTGTACGATTAACTTCATGATCAGCTGATATGTAATATTTGGGACGCCTTTTATTGTATATTTGGTGGTCAAACATCTTGTGATTATATTATTTGCTTGAGATTGAGACAGTAGGCTTGACCTTAAGAGACTGTTGGCTTGTAGTAAACCCTCATATCTAGACAGCCGTGACCGTATAGCGAGATAGACTTCATTTCAATATACGTAGCTGGCTATGTTCGCCCTCGCTCTCCAGTATTCTGGTTCTGGGGCGTGACAACAATGGACCACAATTTGCCAGTCAGGCGTTTTATCGATTCTGTGACAAGAATCGGATCCAAAATCTGGCTTCTACGGCTTATAATCCAGCTGCTAATAGTTTAGCCGAAGCCTTCAACAAGACAATCATTAAACTTCTCAAAAAGTTTGTCTCTTCTAATAAACGTTATTGGAATGAGAAACTTGGATAATGTTTATGGGCTTACCGAACGACAGTCTGAACTCCTACTGGTTTTACACCATTCTCACTGGTCTACGGATGTGAGGATGTTCTTCCACTGGAAATCCAGATTCCATCTCTTAGAATAGCCATTGCTAATGAGCTAACCTCAGAGAATAATGATCGGTTGAGACTTCAAGAACTTGAAGGATTGGACGAGAAGCGTCTTCAGGCGCAACAGCATATTGAGTTATATCAACCCCGCATATCTCGAGCTTTCAATCGCAAAGTTAAAGAGAGGGTATTTAAAGTCGGTGAGCTAGTTCTAGCTGTCCGAAGACCGATGGTGATGACTCATAAGAGCAAAGGGAAATTCCAAGCGAAATGGGAAGGTCCTTATGTAGTTGAGACAGTCTTCTCCAATGGTGCCTATAGGTTATCTAAACCTAATGGAGATTTGCTCATAATGCCAATTAATGGCAAATTCTTGAAGAAATATTATGTATGAATTTCTTCTTTATTCCCCAGCTACCAATGTTTGGTTAAGCTGATGATTGTATTCCTAAAAGAGACTTTTGATCTTCTGTCTTACCAGCTGATTAAAAAAAAGGGGATTTATTATTTATCATGTTCTTATGACCTCAGAATAAATATTAAGTCTACTTCTTTTCTTATCTATCATGTCCCTATGGCCTCTGAATAGATATTAATCTATTTTTCTTTGAGTTGTTACGATCTGTCACGTTCATATTACCTCTGATAGTATCGTATACTCTAAACAGAAAACGAGATTCATTATCTATCATGTCTATATTACCTCTGGATAGATATAATTTATTGAGTTTAGAAGACTTGTAATGTCCATATTACCTATGATAAGTGTTTTCTGTCTCATACATATTATTTAATTTCAAAATAAATGATAGGGTCACAAAATAAATATTTTATTCATTTCTTGTAAACATTACAGAATGAAAAAGATAGAAGATTACAAAAATTCTTTATTTGCCTAAGGCGGAGCAGAGACATCTTCAAGCAATTTTTGTAGCTCCGCTAGACGCTTTTTATGAGAGCTCAACACAGTTTTAGTAGCTACGGAGCGTCGAGCTTCGGGAGTACAGATATGAGAAAGTCTAGCAAAAGTGACTATCATCTTATCCTTGGCTTCGTTAAGGGTTTTGATGGTAGCCTCAGCTCCGAAGACTTGTTCCTCCAAGATTGAGCTTTGTGTTAGATGCTGGTCTCGAGCTATGATCAACTGTTCCCTCTCCGCCTTCAAGCGAGCCAGCTCAGCCTCGACTTCACGAATTCTATCATTCTGTTGATGAATTCTTATATTCGAAGTTTCATAGGCTTCTCTCTGGATATCCAGCTGAGGCTTAACTTCAGCCAAAAAAACTTTTTCTTTAGCCACCTTGATGCTGTACTCATGGAGGGCTTCATTGAAAGTCGTCTCCCGAGCGATGTATTCAGCTGATAAAGCGTCATACTCGTCTTGGATGAGACTTTCAATAGTTTCACTTGACAGCCTTAGATATTCTCTAATGGGCAGTTCAAGTTCCTCTACGACCTTCTCCAATGTCGCTGCTCTCGCTGCATCATTGAACATGGCGACATTCCTGTTAGTAAGAGCAATCGCAGCTTTCAGACTTTGTCACAACCCGTACCCGCTTTTTTGGATACGAGACGTGTCCAAGGCAGCCTACGCCGCAGAGTCGGCGGTAGAACGCTGTCAAGCCCGCAAGAAATAAATGCTCAAAATAAACTTCATTGCTCATTCACATTTCTAAATTTATTACAACATTTACAACATTTATATTTAAAGAAAATACAAGGTTCTCACAATTAATGAAAATGATACACTGCTATCTATTTCTAGGTTTCTGTCTGCATGTACACCCGTATCTCCCAAGCTAAGTGAAGCCACAGCTAACCTGAAAAATGTTGGTTTCCAGTCAGGAATGGAACAAGTACACAAACCGACGGCAATACAAAAATATAATAGAATTAACAAGACATAAAAATAACATATGAGAGATAAAAACTAGAAGGTAACTGATGACATGGCACGGTGGAGAAGAAAAGAGAAATAAATAAAAGACAACTACTGGTGTGAAATATCTGTTTCGACATGTGAATGGCTAGGGGGTAAATCCGGCACCTGCACGTGTCGTGTACAGGTGCTATTGTTCACGAATAGACATCATGGGGATAGTTATGGGTAGTCCACATGTCTACTAAGATATTCCCCCCCCCCCCCCGACTACTCCGTGTGACGAGCGTGTCAACAAGCAGCAAGATATATATATAAACATGAAATGAAAAGACTACTATGAATCGAAAGCAATCAGAAAGTGCACTTGCCTGAGGTCCTCAGCTGGTAAAACCAATAGTTCTGTTGAGTCCAATATAGTCTGATTGGCTAGGGTCAACGTGAAGGAGTCCAAGGTTGGCAAAAGAAATAGGAATATAATTAGATTGGTCATCAAGATTAATCTAAGAGGAAAATCATTTAAGAAACGTAATTCTTAATAAGAAAATAATATATATATTTATATGGAAAAATATTTATAACTATCTAGAAATTGTAATTCCTTTAAAATAAATTTTATATATATATATATATATATATATATATATATATATATATATATATATATATATATATATATATATATATATATAGTTTTTAGAAAGTATTTTAAAACACGTTTTAAGAACACATATAAGGGTCCCTCTGCTATTTACATGTAAATAAGATCATAAAATAATATATTTAAAACCATTAAGCGATAAGATTTAAAACCCATTAATTCAAAAATAATGAAATCCTTACAAAGCCCTTAACGAAAATATACTTATAGATTTATATGAAAACCTATTTTAAATGTAAAAGGCCTATTAGCTTAATATAATACTTTTATGAAACTTATTTAGAGATTATATATGTATATATATAGTTCACTTAGGAATATATAAAATTCTTTGGGAATTATACTTATAAGTATTTGTCCATGTATAATCAAAATCAAACTGAATATATACAAAATAAGGTAAGGCCCAACTAAATAGATTCTAATTTAAGCTTATTCGTTCATTAAGCCTGATTTGGAAAATATACTTTGTATATATATAATAGCCTATTATGGGATATATAAAAGTCCGCCAAAATAATACATACCAGTCCAGAACAAATATATTTCGAATTTAATTAGCGGGCTTGAGCCCAAAGCCCAAATATATTTTATAAGTCTAAGCTATTTTTCTAAAAGATTAAATTGAAAATAATAAGATATATATACACATACTGCTTGTACGAAATAATATTATTATTATTAACAAGAATAATGATAATGAATATTATAAAAATAATACACGTAATAATAACAATGTTAGGTAATAATAATACCAATGATCTTAATAATGCTCACATTTTAAGCCCAATCCCGTTAAAATCAAACAAAATATGGAACTGCAGATTCAGACTCTGCCCACTACTTGTGGCTACCTGAACCCAGCCCATTGAATATTTTAAAGTCCAAATAATAACCAGGAGTATCAAAACCCCATAATAAATCTAAACTAAATTCCTAATGGGCTCGGTCCAAGGCCCACACAACCCTTATTTATTAATCCCAACATAAAACCCAAATGCTGTTCTAATAAGTAAAATAAAATAAACAAATAATAATAATACTAATAGTATTATAAAAATAAAGTATGTTTCTTCGCCTTTACTTCTTTCTCGGTTACTGAGAAAGCCGCTAACATTAATATTCGAGACATAGAGAGAAAAAGAATGAAGAATCAGAGAGGAAATTAGAGAGAGAGAGAGAGAGGCAGGGAATAGGGAAGAGCATGAGGGAGGGAGAGAGAGATGGGGAAGAGGAAGGCTCACCGCGGGAGGGGGTTTCACAGACGGCGGGAGGCGCGCGAAGCGCAGACGGCGGGCGGCGCGCGGTTGGACAGCGGATCGAGGCAGCGCTGTACGGAAGAGTAGGTCGGCTCCAGATCTGGCGGCTCGGACCCGCTTCTCCACGCGGCTGCTCACGAAGGAGCGGTCGAGACCGGTGCTGGCCGCTGGCGGAGCTCGATAGGACGGGCGCGGCGCGATCTGTTGTGCGTCGCACGGTCGGTCACCGGCGCAGGCTCGGAGGTGCCTACCCGGCGGCGGCTACCGGTGGGAAGACGATCGGGAAGGTGATCGTGCGTGCGCGACCCAGGGACGGTCGAGGCTTGGCGGCGGCGGGATGGCGCCACCGGTGTCGTGGTGGAGGTGAGTGTCGGGGTTGGGTTACATTGATTTCTTCTTCTTCTTCTTTCTTTCCATTTTGGGGATGATGATGGTGTGGGTGGTTGCAGGGTGCTTGGTAGTGGTGGTGGTAGTAGTCTCGGATAATGGCGGTGGCGACGGGCGTAGTCGGGTGGCTGTGGCAGCCGGAATAGCTGAGTGGTAGTGCGGTGATGATCAAGTCGGTCGGAGATGCAAGGAAGGCAGGGACGGGGATCTTGTCCGGGTCGGACACATAATTTTGGCTTGTAGTTTATAATTTTGGAATAACATAGAAATGACACGGACGCACGGGTCGGGACACGACTGACATGATGGTGGTAGTGGACACGGACACCTGGACACGGATTCTGTGTATTGGCTGTGGAGGAGTTGATGGTGGAAAGGGTGGTTTTGATGGTGACGGCATCGCGATGATGAAGGATGCCGTCACTACAACAAAAAGACCTATTAATGACGCTCGACAAGGAGTTTTAATGACGGCTGATACATAAGCGTTATCAAGTTGAGAAATACCTTTTTTCTATGACGGTTTGGACTAATTCTGGACTTTTTATAACGTTTATAAAACAAAACGTCATTAATATTTTAGAGCGGTGGCAAACTTGTAATTCCTTCACTGTATAAAAGCTCAGTGGGAGAGAGAAAATTCATTTCTCATCTATTTTCTAACCGAGCAGCTTCTCTCCTCAAACCTCTTCTCCTCCAATTTTTCACTTTTCATTTTCCCTCCTTTTCGGTTCGACTCCAATTTCTCTCCCAAACTCCAGATCTACGCAAAGGTTCGATTTTTCTTTTAATTTTTCTTCGGTTAGGGCTTATATTTTGCTTATACTTCGTCGATTTCTAGGGTTTCTGATGGATTTCTTCTTCATCGAGCGCCTCGCTCCACCCGAAGGAGGGATTCTGGTGTTCGCTGACCGGCGCTCACCAGTGGGAGTCGACACGACGGGACGCTCTGGAGACGGCGCCGACAGATCTCTTCAAGGTGCGACTTGACGCTGAGGGAAGGAGCGGAGGATCCCACACTGCCCGTCGAGGATGCACGAGCAAACGGTCGGCACGGATCTGTAGCGCCGATGCACGTCGGCTGCAGGCCCGGACACGAGACGAGCGCTCATGGGGGCGACGGCGGTTGGGGGGACTCGAGCGCCGGGCTCGGTGAGAAGAACGGGTAAGGGCTGGTGGTGGCGGTTGTTTTGTTCTTTTTTTTGGTTGATTCCTACACATTTATATGATGAGAGTTCATTATGTGAAGTTTAATTTGCTCACTTGTTCAAGAACTCGATCAGGTTGCGGACTTCGGATTAGCCAAGCTCTCCTCGGACAATCACACCCACGTCTCGACCCGCATAATGGGAACTTTCGGGTGAGCAAGAATTAATGTTTAATCTTCTGGACTTTGGTTCCAAACTAAAATGTACTAATTATAATTAGCACTCGTCGTCCATGGCTGCAGCTACCTGGCTCCGAAGTACGCCTCCAGCGGCAAGCTGACGGAGAAGTCCGACGTCTTCTCGTACGGCGTCATGCTTCTTGAGCTAATCACTGGACGGAGGCCCTGCGACAGCTCGTACACGTTCATGGAAGACAGCTTGGTGGACTGGGCACGGCCGGTGCTCTCGCAGGCACTGACCGACGGAAACTACGACGACTTGGTCGATCCGAGACTCGAGGGGAACTACGAGCCGATGGAGATGGTGCGCATGGTAGCCTGTGCTGCCGCCTCCGTGCGCCATTCTGCAAGGAGACGCCCGAAGATGAGCCATGTACTTGTATTTAGAGAAACAAAATGTCGTGTTGATTGGTGTAGTTACTGACAGCCAGGAAATTGCGATCACAAAAAACGCCATACATAAGTGCCTATTTTGCAAAAAAAATTCATTCTGAGAGGCATTTTTATATTATATATTTTAATTTTTGTGACACGAGCAATGTTATGTCTTATATATATACATGTGTTGGCAATGTCAGAAAATATGGAAATTTTGGTTTAGCTTCTGAAGTAATAATATCAGCATGTGGAGGTTGTTGGTTTGAATCTTTTCATACATAGTGGCATACAAATTTGCTCAGGTCGACCCTTAATTATATTGATTTCTTCCTTTTTGTCACATAACTTTCGGAAAAAGGTGAACAAATTAACATTTTTAGTACTATTAAGATGACATGCAGGCCAAACTGATCCACTTTGGAGGGTTTTGTTCACTAGTTTCAGGTAGTTATATTCTGATTCAACTAGACTAGCTAGGCTTTATGGCAGACATGTCCCTCTCATACCTGTAACTAACTTTGCGAGGAATTTGGCACGAACATGTAGGGTTGATGACAATAGTGATGATTTTTCTGACTTTGAAAAAGAAATATCCTTTCCATTTTTCAAGTGCTTTTGAGTGGTTAAAAAATTAGACCTGAACTAGCTTTATTTTTATACTAATAATCAAGCACTTCTGGCATATGCATTTGACTGAAATAGCTAGGTACTTAGATTCAAGGTTTAAAGTTCAATAAGGCTAGAGAGCATATCCACAAGATTTGCACAGTGCACCCTCATAATATACCACCAGCAAAGAATTGTGGTGAAGCCAAGGGTAAGACGAATGTGCACTCACATTACTTTTGAACATGATATCTTTTGGAATTTACAACCCGTTCTCTTCAAAAAAAAGTTTATCTTTGCAAGTTTTACAGGTTGGCCAGGGTTTGTCCAAGGATTCTAAAGCGCTGACGCTAGCTTTCCAGCACTGGATTGAGGTTGTATGTCTACTTCTTCTTCTTTTGTTTATTTTTACATACGTTAATATTTAGCATTTTTTTGTATGATGCAAAATTACTAATATGGTAGTTCATTAACATTCTGAAGGAGATAAATAAAAATGTATTGTATAGTTAGGTTTTTTGTTGTAGTGCAAAGAAAGAAGGTTCTACTTACTGCTGCAAAAGAAGTACAAAAATTAGAAAATGTTAATGCATGCTTCATTCTGAAAGTTGTCTGAGGACTTCACATAGCAGAGAAATTCTTGACATGAGCACTTAGAGTTCTATAAACTTTTTTCCATTTATGAAAGTTTTGGCTTCTGGGTTTTCTGAAATTCACTTGAACCTGTGTTTTTTTTCTCTTGAATTTTGTAGTGACTTGAAGTTTTTTTTTTCTTTCCAGTTTCCGGTCTTTCAAATATAATGTGTCATTTATACCTGGTTCTAACTTGATAACATCTAAATTGTGGATATAGGTGGGGTAAGGATTTGATAACATCTAACTTGATAACATCTAACTTGAAAAGGCGAGGAGGGCGCTGAGAGCTCTGAAGGGGCTGGTGAAGCTGCAGGCACTGGTGCGAGGGGACAACGTAAGGAGGCAGGCGAACGTGACGCTAAGGTGCATGCAGGCGCTGGTGAGGGTTCAGGTGAGAGTAAGGGATCAGAGGATGAGGCTCTCCCACGACGGCGCCGGCTGCAGCAGCACCAAGTCGTCGCTCAGCTGCGACACTACTTCTCTTTGGGACTCCCGATATCTTCAAGAGATAGCAGAGAGAAGATCCATGGTCAGAATCTACTTAAGTAAATATTTCTAATAATTTGGTTAGCAAAAGAGAGATTTATTCCTATTTTTTGGGTACATTCTGTATTTGGATATTCAATGTAGTGAAGATGTTGATATGTACTCTATTTTGAAAAATGTAATAAAGATGGTGATATATAATGTTAAGTTTTTGGAATGTAATATATACTGTGCAGTATAGAGCATTATAAATATGCTAATTTGAATAGTATAAAGTGTTATAAATGTGCTGCATTGAGCCTATACATATTATCTATTCATGACGTTTTAAAATTGTTCTGAATTGTGCACTATATATTAACTATTCATAACGCTTTTATAGAAACTATTCATGACGATTTTTTTATGACGCTTTTAAAAAACATTTATAACACCCGTTTTCATAACGGTTGCTTTGAAAAAAAAAGCGTCATGGTTTGTCATTAATGACGCTTTTTAGCCGTCATTAAAATGGTTTTTTGTTGTAGTGCGTGGAGGCTGTGTCGAGAGGGACGGAGCCACGGCGGTGGACTGGTGGAGGATGGTAGTAGTCGTGTGTGGGGAGGGGCTGCGGGTGGTTCATGGTGGCAACTACGAATACGATGGGTGACTGCGACATGGAGAAGGGTGACGTAAAAAATCTGTGATGGCTCTCGATGAGTATTGTTTTTGGGTTTGGAGAATTAGCTCTCCTTAAATGGAAATTCCTAAACTGATAAGAATCAAATCCTAATGTTCACATCTCTTCCGATATTTAAATCTTAAATAAATATTTAGACTTTAATTTAACCAATCTGAATATACTATTTGATAACCATAATAGTTTAACCAAAAACCATTACTAGATAATATCAATTTAAATCCAAATAATTTAAATTGTATGAAATTAATTAAATCCAATAACTATTTAAAACGATTTTAATGTAATCATAATACACTAGTAGATATAATTACTAATTTAAATCGATGTCTAAATAATATACATTAAATATGAAATTATGTCATTGATTTATCATAAAATAATTTAAAAGTATTATTTGATACTATCAAATATTTTCAAGTATATTTTCACAAATTCATACTTTCTTCAAAATAAATTAGCTACCATTTTTATTGTTTAAAAATACTTATAATAACGAACCAAATAAATATATCAATTTAAATTAGCAATTTAATGTTATTAAATACGTTTTGAATATATAAATCCAAATATCAAACAAGTTAGTTAAAGCGTCCTATAATTCAAATAATCTTGAATACCATAAATTCAAATTTTAATCCATAATATTTTAAAACAATACTATATTTTGTCAATAATATTTAAAATTATATTTAGCCAAATTTAAAACTAATAATGCTTCTAAAATAAGGCTTAATACCGCCAAATAATATTTTAAAACATATAATGATAATTTTAAATCGAATAAACTTTTGAATAAAACTATTCTAATCAAATTCTCATAAATAGTCCAACTAATAATTTAATACATTAGTCTATCTTATCAAATAAATTAGGTCATGTAAACTTAAATTCAACTCAATTAAACAAAAATAAAAATAAAATAAATCGAAAAGAGGAGTTACAAATCTACCCACCTTAGAAATAAATTCGTCCTCGAATTTTAAGGCCTACAAGGATAGATGGACTTGATTGATCGACGAAAGTATGGTAAGATTATGATAAAAAAATATTTTAAAATAGATGAAAAGAAGAGGTAAGAAGGAGAAAATGCTCATAATAAAATAAAATTTTCTAAAATGAAAGCAGTGACCAGCTAGGGCGGTAATGGAAGGGTAAATAGGTATGGTTTGGTATTAGGACCTTTGGCTACGGTCTTGAAATATGCTCTAATTGTTTTCAAAAATTCGATAAGGTTAAAAATACCCCCAAGGACAATTTATCAATCAAAGGCTCTACCCACCTTAGAAATATTATTCTCAAAATTTTGAATGGCACGATTAGTCATGATTAATGATATAAGAAATGATGCGATCATTGATCAAAATGGGTTAGATCGTGAATATAATTGAACTTTAAGAAAAGATAACACGTGGCACGAGTATGATCATGATCAAAATAGTCATGACCGTAGTTGGAATGGAAGAATAACCTTAGCTATGATTCAGTTGAAATTATAGACACGGTTATGATTTAGTCTTGATAAAAATGGTCAAAAATTGATCAAAATTGAAATCATCTCGGTACGAACAACTAGTTAAACAAAATTATTTAGGCATGATCATGGAATTGAATTTTAGGATGACAGACGAATTAGCACGATCGAAATAGAATCAAATAGTTTGGTCGTGATCAAAAGTATTTAAGGACGATCCAAATTGAAATCGTTCTAACACTGTCGATTGTGTAGGCATGATCATAGAGTCAAACCTAGGAAAGGATACGAATTTGACTCGATCAAATTATGATGAAAGGAGTCTACTCATGATAGAAATTATTCAAGGATGATCAAATCCAAAATCGTTTCGATATGCTTAGGATATTTATCCACAATTATTTAGGCACGAGTTTAGAATCAAATTCAAGATAAGCTTAGGAATCCAGTCAAAATTACAAATAAAGGTGACAATCTAAAAATAGAAGGATAAGAAAGGAAGGAAGAATTACCGATTTATCGAGAATGTTGTGACTAGGAATAAGCACAAATCAATTTGAAAACTTATAGTTATATGCCAATAAGACGTAGTCTCTAGGGTATTCGAAACTCATAAACATAATCGAAGTTATTTTACCGAGAATTTATGCCTCGCCAGTGTACAGCTAGCTGCATTAAACCCTTGGTTCCACAACTCAAGCTATGTTGCGGTAATAAATACCCTATCAACTCTATCTAATCTTGACATAACAACTCAAGGATGAAATACATAGTTTTAATAATTTTCGATCACCCACGCTTACTTGAAATTATTTCAACTTAGGGGTCATGCCTCGCCAGTGCGCTGCTGGCTGCAGTAAACCCAGAGTCTCGATAATTTAAATAAGTGACGACAATACGCTGCTGTCTTGTCATCGCAAGTCATCAAAATTATTCTAACTATATCTCCAAGAATATCAAAGGAGTTTAAAATATCATACAAGTTAATAAAGATTAGAAAAAGTGCAAGTATATGTTCTTCAAGTATAAGGTCAGCTTCTTGAAAGGAGAGACAATTGGTTATGAAGGATAATGATCGAAGTCAAAATGAGTAAAATCTCATAACCCTCATTTCACGGATATTCAACATTCAACGATTGAGAGTAAGCTTTGGAATCTAAAAACTTAACTCGAGATTAATAGACAATTGAGTGAGAAGTTAAAAATAATTCCTTAGGAAAAGAATATAAGTGATACGAACTTATGATATGGCGATGTTTAGAAAAGACACAAGATAAAGTTGTACAAATGTTCATGATTAGGGAGAAAATGACAGAAGGCAAAGAAAATATAAACTTAAATTTACATTTCTCTATTATTCAAGATTGAAGAAAAATATGTATAAAGCACTATGTCTACCTATTATGAATATATTCATACACAAGTATATATGTATAACCTAAGTGAATCCCAAATTATCATTCTAAGGGAAGGTTATCCTATTTCCAAGTAAAATATGAATTTGAATAGCAATAATACGTATATTATATTTGAAATAAAATTTACAGAAATTATTCACGAGACAAAAATGGACTAGCAATATATATACATCTATATATCTACATGGACGACGTTGGTCGCCCTACGTGACCACCAAGACTTGGGTTGGGTTCGGGCTAGTTTGGAACAACCGGATTTTCTAAAAGTCAATAATCTTAATAATAAATAATTAATTTATTCCTAGGTTTATGTCACAATTTGGCATGGTTTTTCTAGTTAGTATACACCTATGACTCGGCCTTCTCTACCACGGCTAGAACACTAATCAAAACACTTGACCACACTCTCAGTGCCAAAATTTTTGGTTATCCTGCACTCCGAAACTTAACTGTGACTAAGGCCTTATATAATAAATATTTATAAAATTCTAAAAATCACACTTTAGTTCAACTAAAAAGGAATAAGTGCTATTTCCATAATTTCGAGAAGATGTTACGAATCTACCCTCCTTAGGAATTTCGTCAAATCAAAATACGATAGTGTATCCTTCTATGAAAGTTATCTAGTGAGACATATGTGTCAACCTTAACTACCCAAATGTCAATTTAAATTATGGACTCCTAGTCCTAACCATTCTCTTAAAAAAAATTTTACTCCTAGTTGTAAATGAGCATTTTCTAGTCGCAGGCTCACAGTAGTACGACTAATATGGTACCACCACGAGTTTGCATAATTTGCAAAAACTGACCTGCATGGGCCACCACAGACTTTCATAGTTAAGGCTCTTCTTCAGGACCATCTGGATCAGAGCCGCCAGAGTCTTGTAAAAAGTTTCAGTATGAATCTCAACTAAGAGATTCATTTCTGCATTTGAGCTCGGAGTTGCGGCAATATCTACCAAGTCCCTTTGCTGAAGACTAGGAACAGGTGTTGTTGCCTTGGTAGCAGACTGAGATGAAGCCATTGTTGTCGCTGCTACTATAGCCAACTGATCCCCAGGAGCTTCAAGAACAGTGTCTTCAGCACTTTTTACTCCAGCCGTTTCTGGAGTCGAAACTACTTGAGTTTCGGTGGCGGTGATTTGTGTGGGAGGAATGGTAGTTATCGTAGTTGATTCCGGTTCAGACACCGTCTTCTCAGGAACTTGTACTGGATCAGTAGCAATAACAGAGAATGCTATTACAATGTCCCCAGCTTCAGTTGATAATTTGACTATGTCTTCATCACCTTCTTCGGCTACCGGCTCTGCAGGATCTTCAAGTATTTCAGTTGTAGTGGGTCTGTAACTCTACCCCCCTGATAATTTTAAAATTTTTAGTTTTATATTATTGATTAAATAAAATTAGAATTTATTACATATTTTAATTATTGTCAAGATATTATAAATCCATTAAATTCTAGTTTACATTTCCAGCCTTGGGACATCCTTTCCTGGGCCCTATCCATATGGGCTACCCTATTAATTAGGTCTAAGTTTAAAACCAAGCTTATGGCCATTCTCAAATTTTGTTGAGATCAACTTCTCAACGAACTCTTCCCTCCTCTCCTCAATTGGCAGAAGGAGATCAATTTTCCCGCCCAGGCTGTGCTTGATCCCCATGCTAGTCCATCTGATCGACCCTATATATTATGCTAGGTCAGATCTTCTTTTACTCCAACAAATTTTAGAACAATTCTCCAAATCTCTTCCTTCTCGTTCTTCCTCAAGTTCAGTCAAGGAGCGGTCATGGCGAGGGAAGCAGCCTCCTCTCTGAAGATTTTGCTCCTGGCTCGATAGAAGACTGGCGATCATCGAGTTTCTCCCTTCCTCCTTCAGTTCGTCGAATCCCTAAACCGTTGGATCATTGGTAAGAATGTTAGTTCTTACAATTTCTTAAATCGAGTAATATTCGATTGAATTGTCCATTCTTCCTTATGAACGATAGGTCTGGAGATTAAACCCACAATCGATTGATCTAAACGTCTTCCTCGATCCCAAATTGGTTCAATTTCAACAGTAAGTTGTTCTTCATCTCAATGTTCAACTTGTAAACTCTTCTGTCTTTAATTTTAGTTTGATGACTTGAATCAGAGTATGGATCGTGACTGGATCTCCTATCAATTCCTTGAGTTCTAATAAATTCAATCAACATTAGGTATCTTTGATTTTAATCCTTTTTCATTGATTTAGTGTTCTCCTTTATATGAATTTCTGATCCTTAAATCAATCCCCTGTGTATCATTAGATTATAGGTAATCGTTTTGTGACTGAACGATTAGAAGAAGGCTTGACACGACACGGGGACTCCATCAGGTAATTCCTAACCCTTAGTTCATTTTTAGACTCTGTGCTAAGTAGGACTGTAGGGAGTGTCCTATCTTAATTTAGCTTGTATCAGCAAATTCCTGATTTCCTCTGTTTTATTCCATTTATGCCAGATTCTGGATTTTTAGTAAACGATAATTGAATGGTATGGATATGATGATCCCATGAACCAGGAGCCATCTGATGATTGGCTGGGTTAGTGTTGTGTGTATTATACTTGGAGATATTCAGTAAAACCTGAATTGCATAAGTTTGTAGCAGATGTTGTTGAGACCATAGCCACTGTGGTCTCAGTTTAGAGACATGACTGATTGAGTGGTTGTTGTGGGGATCAGTTCTAGGTTGCAATTCCTGATGACTTGAGATCAGTTAATTGATTACGTTTTATGGTGGTTGAACCTAGGAATGGCTTCTTGAGTTTGGTAGTGCTTGGTAGGGGATAATCATTTTCTTGATTGTTACTACCTGTTGTATTGAGGAAAGTAATAACATATTTAGAATTATCATGTAGCTGGATATTCCTATCAGGTTGACTCTTCTGAACCTAGGAATATTGAATCATCAAGTTTGTGTTCTGTCTGGACATACCATTCCAGCTGGCTTGATTTCCTATAGCTGGAATTTCTGTCACATATATGTATAGCCTAGAGTTTTGGACTAATAGCTATCCATATGGGGGAGAGGGCAAGGTGAATTGTTAAGGAGTTTCCTAACATTTCCTTCAAAATTAAATGTGTATCATGAGTTACCTATTTGTTAGACTGCAAATCAGTCCTGAAATATCCAGGATTTATTTTCAGTCTGCGCTTAACTTGATATATATATTAATTCGAGTATTGGACTGAATGACTGAGAATTTGTTCAGTCTTGTATTAGATTGAGTAATCAGCATTTTGAATTGGCATCAGGACAAGGATACTCAGTCCAGTTGTAAACTGAACTAGAGTACCCCTGACCAATGTATGGTACTGATCATTGGAGAAGGGGGTATTGATTCAAGTCCTGTGAATTATTGAAGAACAGAGATTTACATTTAAACATGGGAGAAATCTCAGGAGAACCTGTGGGATGTTCAGTGATTTAAATTGTTCAATAATTTGAATGTTCAATAATATTCAGTGATTTGGAATGTTCAGTGATTTGGAATGATCAATAACTTGAATATTCAGTGATTTGGAATGTTCAGTGATTTGAATTGTTCAATAACTTGAATGTCCAGTGACTGAATGTCCAGGACCTGTTTTGTTCAGCATTTTATGGACTGGACTTGTAACACCCTTACCTGAGGGTATAATGCCCTGTCCCTGTAAGAATTTGCTAGTTCATGAGGCTGTCACTTTGAATAGAAGTGTTTTGAGAATTGACTGAATCTCAGGACAGGCAATTGGGACTGGCTATATCAGTTTCAAATTGCTTTGTGAGTACCTAAACTATTTTAGGCATTAACTGGATGCTTTAGTTCAGTCCAGTGTCTGCCCCTATTAGTACAAGTTAGTTGATTAGCAATGAACTGGATTCTTGTATTCGTTGTTTTGGAAAGTCAATGAACTTGGGGTTCCCTGTTTATAACTGAGTCTTATTAGGGCTATTGGTTTCCAAACAAGTTCAACCCTCATCTTTAGAAGACTTCTTTGAGATAAGTTTATTAATTTTACTTTTACTTGAGGTATTTGAAGGCCTTGATTAGAACTAATAAGATCAATCCTTTAACTAAGGTGTTTAGTCTAAAACTAGGTTTTGTAAATAACCATATCTATAGGTCAAATAGTATTATCGAGTTAGCACTAAGGATAATTGTTAAGTAACTTTTCTAGATCAGGAAATAGCTACTTTAAGATTGTTGACTTATCAATTGTTAATCATCATTAATTACAGGAGGATATCCAGTTTCTTTACCTATCTGTACTTTCCTGGAGCAAGGCAAGTACACTCTACGGTCTTGTGCATTTTATTATATCTTGTGCTTTCTTGATTGACACACTGCAACACGATATGTATTTTTTGGTGCTCATGTTCCTTGTTCTTATTACTTGTACCTGGGGTGGGGAAATATACTATTTATGTGACCAACCCCAAAAAACAACTCAGGTGTGTTTATCTTAGACCCCGTATCGTGCACGCAGGTCCTAAGCCGTACCATTCATGTGCTTTCATGTGCTTACCCCTAGCCGATCACATACTTAGTTATATTTCAAACATTGTACACATATGTTCAGGAGATATACCTTGTACTTATTTTCTGTGATTCCTGAGATACCATGTTCTTTCCTGTGCTTACATATCATGTTCTTTCATGTTCTTACATACCATGTTCTTTCATGTACTTTACACACCCTGTTCTTTCATGTACTTATTCACCATGTTCTTTCCTGTACTTTTCATGTTTCCTTGTATTTTCATATCATGATGTCTTGTTCATTACCTAGAACTGTACTTGCTCCGCTCCTGAATAGGATATGTTGCAGGTGAGTTGGAGGCCCTGTGCGACACCTATTATGGACAGGATATTGCTTTTCTTACTGAGCCAGCTGGAGCTACTTGTGACTTAGAGGCTGCAGAAGCCTAGAGTTTACCTTTAGCATTTTATATTTTCCTGTATTGAGACTAGTAGACTTACTTTCATTTGCTGGAATGTAATAAATTCTGAGTTTGTACTTTACTCTGGTTGGGACACATTTATAGATGCTGTGTTTTCATACTTGTCTTGATATCTGGTTAGTTTCCCTAGATTGGTACAGCTTACTTTGTTGTGTCTAACGACAAAGGTCGGGTGTGTCCGACTCGTGTCCGATTATTCGGGAGCGAGTCGTGACAGGGTCCTTCTACAACTGGTTCTTCGTTGAAATCTATCAATTCTGCAGCAGATGCTTCTTCATCTACAGTGGGTTCTACTGCAGTTTGTTCTTTTTCTCCGCCCTCAGCAGGAGGAGACAATTCTAGCTGAGCCTGCACTTCAGGCTCTTATTGTATCTCTGTATCTTCTTCTTCTGAAGAAGAATTCTCTTCCTCAGATTCCATATTTTCCTCATAAATATCTTCTTGAGGAGGAGGAGCCACAAGCTTTGATGCAATGATAACACCTACAAAAATTAAACAAAATGAGTTAATATACAAAAATTATAATTTTGTATAGATTTTGTGTAATTTATATTTACCTGGAGTAGGTGCAGAATATGCCAGGTACGAGTCATAGTCCCCATCCCAGTCATCATCGTCGAAGGCAAGAGCCGGTTCATCTAATGGGATGGGCTCTCGATCGACAGTATGTGTCGTAGCAGCGTCCTCAGTAGCTTGTGCCTTTTGAGGCAAAGTTAGATGAAGTGATGAGCTGAGGCGTCCAGGAGATAGGACCGTAACAGCTTCTGTTGACGTTGCTGGTTGGGATACCGAGGATCCTTCTCCAGGATGAGCTGAAGAAGATGCCATATGTTGCGGCTCCTCGACTGGAGTGTCACTCTCTGGGGTAACGGCTCTTGGACTAGAAGGCCCTTTGACGGTAACCTTCTTCTTCTTCTCTGGGAGTGTCTTCTCTGGAAGAGTAACAGCTGCACCTTGTTTCCATTTTCGGGTCTTGTCGATAATGATTGGTCCCACAACTATTTCCCCAGCTCCCGTAGGGATGACTTCTAGATACTCATCTGGAGCAACAGCGTCATCGGGTATGTCTGGAAATACCCTGACTGGCTCTTCAACATTCCCTTCCTTGGGCCATCTTAGACTCCCTTTCAGGTTGTAGCCATCGGCGAAGGAGAGGATGGATGCATAAAAGCGAGCATACGTATGAAGTATACATAGCTCGGTCGTGCTTGTAGCAGTCGATACTCTGAACTTAGTACCGGTACAAGCAGTGCTAAAGTATCTCCAGGCTCTTGCACCATCAATTAGCTTCCCATAATGGCGAAAGCTGGTGGAGGGATTACCAACATGAAGTTGGTCATATCCAAACTGGCGAGCGAACTAACTTGGTAAGTACGGTTCGAACACACAGTCATCTTCATTCCTGTACATCAGATGGGAGGGTCTTATGCACATTAGCCATTTGAAAACTGGCACTGGCAATGAAGTATTTTCTTATCCTCTGTCTTTAAACTGTACGTCGAGGCAGTCGGCTGGAACTTGTGGCCTTGTGCAGAAAATGTTCCAACCGTGAGAATAATTCAGTATTGCTCGGGTATCTGTCACTGTAGTGACAGTCCATGTGGCTTTGTTGAATTTCTGGAGGAAGACCTCCGCATTATCTCCAGGGTCTGGCGGCAACAAATTGCAGTTATGATGCAGTAGCCAGCCCATTAGATAAGTGTAGGGCATCTCCACCCTTGGGAAATCTTTTCGGTGAGGAGCATTGTTTTCTCACCAAAGGTCCACATACCTGCGTTTATTCGACACACCATTGCCGATAGCAGGTTAATTCTGACCTTGAACACCAAACGTACTGCCGGCCATAATACGTTTCAGTGAATTCTGTCTACTGTGCTGATCCCAGGCACAACCCATCTCCGCAGCCACAGAGACAGAAAGCCTGCCAGCAAGGCTTCCCTTGACATCTTCTGACTACCGTGCCACAGGTGGCTCAAGGTTTCAGTCCCCGCAGGGAAGTCTCCGATCTTTTTGGGCAGATATTGGTCCGGAGACTTATGGGAGATCATTAAACTATTGATCAGATCTGGAGGGATTATTGAACAAGGGTTGATGGTTGGAGCCTTGTTTTCTTGAAATCTCTCCTGCTCGTTCTTGGAAACCCTATTCTCATGGTAGAATAGATAGGTTGTCCATTTATTTGTATATGCCAAGTGCGACCCACTATCATACATAGAGGTGCAAATTAAGTAATGGCACATCAGCTCTTGGTAGACCTCGACTAATCGAGGGTTCTTCTCTCTGATTTCTGCTAGTTCCCGGTTAGAGGGAACATACTCTTCATAAGAAGCTTCACCCATCGGCAGCTTAGAGATGAAATGCATCTCGTGCAGGGTAAGACCCATCTCACCTAATGGGGTTGCAAAAGTTCATGTTGAACTCATATATAGCTCCATCAAAGCCAAGAACAGGTTACTGTTCATCGGTATACCCTGGCTCGTAGAGGCTACCGCTTCATAAAGGCCGATGGATTCCAGGTCCTTCTTGAAGTTCTTCAGGATTCAGGCACTAAGCTGAATCCAGTTATGGTTAAAAGGAGTTAACCACCCTGGTAGCCTAGGATTGGCTTAGGATATAATACTGCAGCCCCTATGAACTTGTTAATGAACATTGGGGTCTGCACCGGCTGGATCAGAGCTGAATCTTCGCTCGGAGTGAATCCAGGCAAGAGACCGAAGAAGGGAACAACACCACTACTGGGATTGCTGGTATGGTAGCCCATGTCATTGGCTCTCTCCCTCTTGAAAATGATTCTGCCCGGTCTACCATGACTGTTGGGAGTCAGGTTCCATAGCATCTGTCGGGGATGGGTGGCATGGACGAATGCGGAAAAGGGATAATCTCTGGCCATGTCGGGGAGATACATTGCCCTCTCTCCAAACTTGAACACCCAAGCCTCCTTCTTGTGTGTTTGTGATTGGAAGTCTATCGCATCCCCGAACAAAAAAGTTGGCTTCAAAAATTGTTGGTCATTGTAAACACCCATATCTCAGAATACGTATTTTTGATCAAGCCTGCATGTATCTTGGACCTGTATTTTATTTTCTCAGGTTCTGGCCTGTAATTGTATTTCGGCTCGACTTGCAGATTTTTGGTTTTCTCGTAAAATGGGTTTTTACTTGGCTTAGTTTTATTTTGTGAAGGAGGATTAGTTTGGTTTAATATGCATGGAACACCTTAGCCTATGCTCCACCCTCAACACACCAGAACCACCCTCATATAATCCCCACCAACCTTTTCTCTCTCCTCTTTAGTTCATTTATTTCCTCCATCTTCTTCTTCCTTCCTCTACACAACACCAACACCCATAGGCAAGTGCACCTTGCCACCAAATAAGCACTACTTTTTATTTGTCCATTAGTTAGATTAGGCCATGGAGATCAACATTAGAACTTGACATTTTGTGATTTGGAGTCTCCATTGTTCTAGATCTAAGTTTCTCCTATTTTCGGATTTACATGGTTTTGATCTATTTAAGTTGAGTTTTTGTGGATTTTGATGTTCCTATGTTGGAGAGAATTCAATTTCACCCAAGTTAGAACCTTGCAAAGTCAGATTTGAAGTTGTGATGTTCCAAGAATTTCGGCCATGGTGTTCTTCCTCTCGGCTTGAGGAAGAAGGAGACCCCCTTCCAGCCGCGCTGTTTAGCGTCGTGCTGCCCCACGCCGCGCTCTTTAGCGCTGGTCGCTGACCGCGCAACCGCCTGCGCGCCCGGCCTGCTGCGCCCTGCGCGCACCCGCCTGCGCGCACCCTCCTGCGCGCACCCGCTTGCGCACATGCTCCTGCGCGTTTGCCCCTTGCGCGCCCTGGCGGCTGCGCCCCCTGCGCACCCTAAAGGCCGCGCTCCCTGCGCCTATGACCCCAGCGCGCTTGCCCCCTGCGCCATCGGCCATGCGCCATTGGCCATGCGCCATCCATCCATGCGCAACCTGACCCCTACGCCAACCAACTCTGCGCAGCTCACTCCTGCGCGGTTGGCTCCTGACGCACTTGACTCCTGCGCGACCCGACCCCAGGGACCCTTGCGTAATCTGTCCAATCATGGAGATTTGGTTTTATTTTTTTCCTTAAGCTTGGCTCTTCTATAGCCTTGTATATTGATATTTTATTAGATATTTTACGCCCATTTTATATCCTTACGCCTTTTGTCATGAACTTGATTTTACTTAATATGTTTGGAATGACTATTGTACATGGCATGGTATGACAAGGAACTAGCATAACACGATAGTGACCCGTAGTGGTGCGTAAAGCCGTGCTCTGATACCATTATGTCACGCCCCGCTCCCGTAGGAGCGATCGTCCTCGCTAAGGCGTGATGCCGCACGAGCCTAGATTGCGCTCGTGCAAGGCGGGTTCCATAACGGCCGATTTCAGCGGCTGCGACGGGGTCGTCGCACAGAAGTCCCATGCAGAGACATTGAACATAGCAGCGGAAATTTAGAACAAACACAAGTCATTCAAAAGAAGCTCTTTATTGATATTGAAACAACGATTACATTGGGGGCGCAAGGCCAAGATTACAATCACTCAAGCTCACTCTTCTCACATTTTACAAGTTCACTCAGCTCTCTCTCATCTCTCAATTACAAGTCTTGATCCAGCGGAAGCTTCGGAAGGCGATGTCCATACATTATGTCCCGTATAAGTCTTTAATCCATGCGGCCGCACGCTTCGAATCGCCAAGGAACTCCGTGCCTCGACGCATCC
Source organism: Iris pallida (assembly GCA_029216955.1). NCBI lineage: Eukaryota > Viridiplantae > Streptophyta > Magnoliopsida > Asparagales > Iridaceae > Iris > Iris pallida. The sequence goes on from JANAVB010011399.1 coordinate 26,638,868, forward strand.
AAGCGAGCTCCGCGCCACGAGCTTCTATCTGTGCCTGCACATGTAAACTATGTGGGTGTCAGTACTCAACTGTACTGGTGGAATGAGCTTCTCGCCCACCCATACAAAACCCGCACGTTTGATTTACTTTGTGCAACATAGTCCCTTCTTATCAATTGTCTTTCTAGTCTTGCCTTAGGATCAGTTTTATGACCGACGCCTTGCCTAACTTGTGTCATTAGACCATCCCGTGCTTGCAACATTCGACGTTAACTCATACCTTGCCTCAAGACCCTTCTCGTGCCAACAACGTTAACCTATCGAGTCGTGTTTGCCTTACGGCTTAAATCAGAGACGCAACTACGCGATAAGATCCCATTCCCATGTGACTGTGCTTCAAACCCTTGCTGAGGCTGTGCCTCGCAATTCAGTAAGACTTAACCATATCGCCGCCTCGCGGCCCTTGCTGCCTAGCGGCCCTTGCTACTTTGACCACCAACTGACCCAATCAAGACTTGTGAATGTTAGTGTCACTCAACCAACTTTGCCTTGCGGCGGTTTCCCGACTTAAACTCAAACAACTTAAGCAACTTATATGCCGACAACTCAAGACTTGACGCCACATCTCGTGCCGAAGCACGACGCCTATGTTGAAATCCAATCTTAGGCCCGAACTTTGTGTTCTAACTGTACACACACCTTCAACTCAACTCAATCCAAAGGCATACATGCGGTTAGCCGCTATTTGCCGACATCTATATGAACTTGGCCACTGGCATCACAAGCCATACCTTGACGTATAGTTTTGTTAATCGGGATCCTTTCGACGCAAGTAGCTAGCCCCGTCGCAAGTTCCCGCTTAACCTGTGCCAAAACCTTACGCACGACTATACCCTGTTCCCTCCTAGGCCGAGTCGGCTCCCATGGCCCAGGGGTTACCGCTCGAGGGTTCATCGCCCTTGTCGACAAGTTGTCAAATGACCATACAAGACTCGACACAAACTGACGTCTCACACAGTCATTCCTTTACCAAAACCAAGACTTCTATCCTTGAGACCCCTTAACGACCCACGATCGCGAGCATTCTTTCCTTGAGACCCCTCGACGACCCACGGTCGCGAGCATTTCCTTCCTTGTTACCCTATCATTTGGTTCAACTCATAAATGCCTATTTGATATCCCTTTCTTAAAACTCACCTTGAATCATAGTCCTTGCCTTAGACACTAAGCCCGTACATCGTGCCTTAAGCCAATCGTGCTCTACGTGATACTCATGCCCAAGTCGACGGGCCTTGAGATCGAGGGACTACTTAACTTGACAACCGCAGAATGAGCGGGACAGCACTTGGAAAGACTTAGGTCGACCGGCACAACTTTGCCTAACTTACTCAAGCCTACGACTTAACCCGAGGGACGAGTAAAGGCTATGCCAAGCCTTGCGCAACGGAACCGTGCACGCTTTATCAAGCGTTTATGTGGGCAACGCCTATGACTTAGGCTAACTCTTAGCTTTTGCATCGAAGACCAACATTCCTTCTCCCAAGCCACGGGACGAAGGACTGAGTGTCATTTTCAAAACACGCTGTGCACCAACTCTAAGCCGACCGTTGGACCTTTTTCCATGTTCTAACTCATTTCGACCCCTTCGAGATTATTCCCTTTAGCTATGTGGATTCATCTCTTTTATTATTAAGTCTACTTGTGCAAGTTGAAAACATGTGTATTATTATGTGAAGGCAAAGATGAGACAAGTTCACCGAAACTACCCCACCTGAGCGAGCGGTCTCCTTGACCGAGCGATGTCTTCCAGCAGCCGTTGCAAGTCTAAGGCCGAACGCCGTCGGCGTTTCGATTCCTCCGATTGACTGAGCGGGACGGGGCACTACATTATACACCACTCAGAAAAAGTTTCATCCTCGAAACTAACTGAGTACACTTATCGATTTATCACTTTACTCAACATTCAAAAACTCTCGCACACAATTCTCCTATGCCTTATTCAAATCCGTGCCACGCTCGTGCTACCCTCAATCATTATTTCATAACTTACGATCTCAAAATCCTCGATACTTTCCCGTTCCTCAAATCTTACTTGAATTCAACGTATCACTTAGTATGGATCGTGCACATATCTTGGGCGTCCCCAAAATATATGCATTTTAACCAAGCCTCGTGATAGTGAATCCTGCCATCACCACTCGAGTCGGATTGTGCACGCATTCAAGCGTCCTTGATATACATGCATGTCAACCGAGCCTCATGAGTGGTGCCTTCACCATTCCTATCGCTCCGCACCGGAACGTCTGCCTAACTGCTAGGCTATGTCTTTCTGTCAGTATTGGAATCATAGTTCCCAAACAACGATATCAACACTGACCCCATCCTAAGGTCAAACCAAGTTGATAGTACGGAGTTTTCTACCCAAGCTTGCATCACTCCGATTTCTAAACTTCGAGCATAGATTGCCTACACACATCCCAACATTTTGTCGCACGGGGTCCGAGTTATTCAGCAAAGCCATCCTATAACAACTTACGTTTCAACCCATTCCTTAACATATCAATCTCACTCGTTCAACAAGCCCTTTCGCATAGTCTATCTCTTTGAACACGTTCAACACAGATCGCCTATCAATCTTTCTCAATTCGAGCACGCTATAACGCAATTCATTGCTAACCAAAATTCCACATTCCATATTTCCTAAGTCATCTATTCCAATTCACGAAATCGATCATGAGGTCGTCTAGCTTAACAATATGTTGTGTCCCGATCTCACACGAGTCAGATTATCCACGGTGGGCACGAATCACCATGCACGCTCCTGCGAGATAGTCATTCTCATCGGGACGTAACTCTTGTTTTGCGTCTAGACTAATTCATTCTCGATGCGCGGATTGGACCTACTCAATCCTCAAGTTTATTTCATTCATCGATCGCAAGTCCTAACATCCTCAAAATTTCCTTCGCATCAAACCGACAAGTCGAGACAATCAAAGTTGCCGCATCCTGATTTTTCGAGATCGATCATTCCTGCGACATGAATCACCATGTCAGCGCTCACGCGGAACAATCGCCCCAAATCCGACGCAACGCATGTGCGAGGCTGGAGTTGCGCTCGCGCAAGACAAGATCGTCGACGTTGTGGCTATCAACGTAACCATCAAGACACGATCATTTTCATCCAACATTCATTTCAATCCAAATCCAAATCCTAAGTATCGCATCCAACCGAACAATAACACTTGCACGATCGTCATTCGTCGAGTCAGAGTACCCCCGAGTTATCGCATATCGATCTTTGATACGCCTCAATACCATCGATGACATGCGTAACCTGACGATCTTCCTTTGCAACAAGTTCTGAGTCGTACGAATGATGCTATCGTTCGACTGGATAATCTCCTCGACATTCAAATTCAAGTTCGATTATTATCCCTCGAATCGTTCACAACATCAATTCGTTCAAATCCAAAATCACGTATATTCGTCCGTCTATCTTAAGTCATCGACTAATGCATTTCCTCAATTCCAATCGTCCCTTTGTTAATTCAAATCATCGAGCAATATTCAATCCAATCATTAGAGTCATTCGCTTAACTTCAAAATCAAGCCTTCCATGCACGCCATCTACCTGTCGTGCTAACTTTTCCTATACGATCCGTATCAATTTCCTCGATCAAGTTATCCATTCGCTACACCTTAACTTTCCCTCGATTCGATTCTACCTACTCAATCGTTTTCGCATTTCATACTTGCGTTATCCTCAATCCCATGCACGTTCTGTGCGCATCAATTCTAGGTTGTTCGAATCCACTCGTCGAACTTCAAGACTAAGACTTATTCATTGATACTCAATCTATGGCTTTGTATAACGCGACGCTTGCTGATAGACTCATCGATACCCACGAATCCTCGATCGATCGACATTCCTGAGGCTATCGCATACACCACTCAGGGATGAAGTCATTCAACAAATCCTCAACACTATCGTTCGAATCAAAATCGACTTCCTTGAATCCCGTTCGAACCATTCCTCTATTTCCAAGCACGCTCATCTATATCGCATCGACGTTATCGTCGCTCGATAGCACCCCTATCGATAGTCGACTCACTTTACTCAATCGAGTTCAACTCATTCTCGTCTGACGCTGTTCAATTCTCGTACTCGACTTTTCTAAGGTCGACACAACTTTGGTGTATATGCCTAGCCCGACTTAGCCAACCGTGCTTACGCGAACCATCTTTTATTTTGTCAAAAACTGTTCTCCTACGTTTTGCAAAATAGATAGACTTATTGTATGGACATCCCGTGGGACAATTGAGAGAGAGCGCACCAACGATAACACTTTGCGGAAGCAATAATTCAGAGTTTGCAGAAACAACGAGTTAAAGAATTCAATCGATAGTCCAAGGACGTAAAGCCGTGCTCTGATACCATTATGTCACGCCCCGCTCCCGTAGGAGTGATCGTCCTCGCTAAGACGTGATGCCGCACGAGCCTAGATTGCGCTCGTGCAAGGCGGGTTCCATAACGGCCGATTTCAGCGGCTGCGACGGGGTCGTCGTACAGAAGTCCCATGCAGAGACATTGAACATAGCAGCGGAAATTTAGAACAAACACAAGTCATTCAAAAGAAGCTCTTTATTGATATTGAAACAACGATTACATTGGGGGCGCAAGGCCAAGATTACAATCACTCAAGCTCACTCTTCTCACATTTTACAAGTTCACTCAGCTCTTTATTGATATTGAAACAACGATTACATTGGGTGTTAGTACTCAACTGTACTGGTGGAATGAGCTTCTCGCCCACCCATACAAAACCCGTACGTTTGATTTACTTTGTGCAACATAGTCCCTTCTTATCAATTGTCTTTCTAGTCTTGCCTTAGGATCAGTTTTATGACCGATGCCTTGCCTACCTTGTGTCATTAGACCATCCCGTGCTTGCAACATTCGACGTTAACTCATACCTTGCCTCAAGACCCTTCTCGTGCCAACAACGTTAACCTATCGAGTCGTGTTTGCCTTACAGCTTAAATCAGAGATGCAACTACGCGATAAGATCCCATTCCCGTGTGACCATGCTTCAAACCCTTGCTGAGGCTGTACCTCGCAATTCAGTAAGACTTAACCATATCGCCGCCTCGCGGCCCTTGCTGCCTAGCGGCCCTTGCTACTTTGACCACCAACTGACCCAATCAAGACTTGTGAATGTTAGTGTCACTCAACCAACTTTGCCTTGCGGCGGTTTCCGACTTAAACTCAAACAACTTAAGCAACTTATATGCCGACAACTCAAGACTTGACGCCACATCTCGTGCCGAAGCACGACGCCTATGTTGAAATCCAATCTTAGGCCCGAACTTTGTGTTCTAACTGTACACACACCTTTAACTCAACTCAATCCAAAGGCATACATGCGGTTAGCCGCTATTTGCCGACATCTATATGAACTTGGCCACTGGCATCACAAGCCATACCTTGACGTATAGTTTTGTTAATCGGGATCCTTTCGACGCAAGTAGCTAGCCCCGTCGCAAGTCCCCGCTTAACCTATGCCAAAACCTTACGCAGGACTATACCCTGTTCCCTCCTAGGCCGAGTCGGCCCCCATGGCCCAGGGGTTACCGCTCGAGGGTTCATCGCCCTTGTCGACAAGTTGTCAAATGACCATGCAAGACTCGACACAAACTGACGTCTCACACAGTCATTCCTTTACCAAAACCAAGACTTCTATCCTTGAGACCCCTCGACGACCCACGGTCGCGAGCATTCTTTCCTTGAGACCCCTCGACGACCCACGGTCGCGAGCATTTCCTTCCTTGTTACCCTATCATTTGGTTCAACTCATAAATGCCTATTTGATATCCCTTTCTTAAAACTCACCTTGAATCATAGTCCTTGCCTTAGACACTAAGCCCGTGCATCGTGCCTTAAGCCAATCGTGCTCTACGTGATACTCCTGCCCAAGTCGACGGGCCTTGAGATCGAGGGACTACTTAACTTGACAACCGCAGAATGAGCGGGACAGCACTTGGAAAGACTTAGGTCGACCGGCACAACTTTGCGTAACTTACTCAAGCCTACGACTTAACCCGAGGGACGAGCAAAGGCTATGCCAAGCCTTGCGCAACGGAACCGTGCACGCTTTATCAAGCGTTTATGTGGGCAACGCCTATGACTTAGGCTAACTCTTAGCTTTTGCATCGAAGACCAACATTCCTTCTCCCAAGCCACGGGACGAAGGACTGAGTGTCATTTTCAAAGCACGTCGTGCACCAACTCTAAGCCGACCGTTGGACCTTTTTCCATGTTCTAACTCATTTCGACCCCTTCGAGATTATTCCCTTTAGTTATGTGGATTCATCTTTTTTATTATTAAGCCTACTTGTGCAAGTTGAAAACATGCGTATTATTATGTGAAGGCAAAGATGAGGCAAGTTCACCGAAACTACCCCACCTGAGCGAGCGGTCGCCTTGACCGAGCGATGTCTTCCAGCAGCCGTTGCAAGGCTAAGGCCGAACGCCGTCGGCGTTTTGATTCCTCCGATTGACTGAGCGGGATGGGGCACTACACGCTCTGCTCCTCTACTGAAACTCCACAGAAAACTCTGCTGCTCTGCTCCGCCTCTCGTCTGGTGAACTCGAACTCTGGCTCTCCTGGCACTTTGAAAAGAACTCTACTACCACGACAATCTATACTGGCATGGTGCCTGCTCAACCAATCCATCCCGAGTACAATATCGTAGTTCGGTAATGGCATTACGAGCAGACTCACATCCAGTTCTCGGCCTCCCAAAACTACTCTCCGATCCTTGCAAATATCACTGACGAGGATGATACCACCCCCTGTCGTAATCTTGCAAGTCCTAGGCAACGATTCAGAAGAAAGATGGTGTCTAATAGCAAATAATACAGACACAAAACTATAGAAAGCACCTGAATCAAACAAAGCAAATACGGAAAACAGTATAATCAAAAGAGGACATGTATTTCAAAAGAAGGCAATTAGCAGTAAGAATTAGATGGCAGAAATTAGATAAGAGTTTTTCCTAATGTGATTGAGTATCTTAAACCTATATCTTATATCCTACTGCAGGCTATAGTGATACTCTAGTTCGAATACCACTACGAAATCACACTAGTTGCGACTCTCTCGACCTGCATGGGCCACCACTAAAAATGTGTCATGACTCGCACCCAGTATAGGGCCACGAGAAGTAGGTACGTCCAGCCTACGCCACAGTGTCGGCGGTATAACGCTGTTCTAGGTCACAATCACAACTAACATATATGATATAATCTCCAAACGGAGGACAATCTCAGAAGGATACAATCTCAATCACAAAACTAGAGGTAGATAATCAACACGATGAAATAGATAACATCCACAAGAGGGATACAACCAAAAATGAATAAGTCAAGTGTTTAACAAACACAAAATCTCAATATCTAAAATGAAATACATCTCCAAGACAAACAAAAATAAGATAAACAAAACTCTAGACATCTACTCTAAGCTCTACTAGTGTCCTCTAGGATAGCTGTAATCCTCCAAGTTACCTGTAAAATTTTATCAATAGGTCCAATCAGGACATGAACGAATACATATCTCTCACACAGTTCATATCATGACAGAAAATATAAAGCAAGCTATAGAATAATATACATGAAACACTGTAAGAAATAAACATGAAGAGGAAGATAGAGTATGATAACAAAAGATATCTATATATGGTAATAGAGAACTGTAAGTGACTAAGTGATTTAGAGTACAAGATACTTATGCGAACGACTTGAATTTGCACATGATTACACTACAGAGTTTGCACATGATTACACAACTTTGGAATTGTTCACATGACCACTTCTACTCCCCATACCCCAATCAATACACAAGGATCTAGACATGTTATGTTATTGCACATTAAGGTTTATACATGAAGGTCATGAGAACATGAGTGTACATGATAGTTTATACATGAAGCTCATGGATCATGAGAGTATATGAGAGCACATGAGTGTAAATAATAAGAGTCCAAAGAATACATGATGTTGCGTAAAAGTACATGGCATGATGTATTCGATGCACCCGAGGGGGATAACATCGCATGAAAAGATCCATATAGTACTAATCCGTGATAACATCGTGTCAGCATCAAGTAAAGTATTCTATAGAAAGAATATAAGTCCTAGCAAGTATGAAACGGTCAGAGAATGTACTCGTATGATATCCCGAATGTCTGATAAGAATATGAGTCCGAACCGGAGTATCTGAGTCCTATTTAGAGCAACCATAGGTTACAAAGTGTCCAACATGAATTTAGAGAAATTTACAATGAATTCTAAATGATTCTAGGTCATTCTGGGTCAAAGTCAACCCTTGGTCCAACTCTGGTCAACCCTGGTCAACCATTCTGGTCAACTAGGTCAACCCTAAGTCAACTAGTCCATTATTCCAAATTTAGGTCAAACTTGAGTTATCTAGTCATTTTAAGTCCATTTGGGTCAAGTTTAGATCAAGTTTGACCCAAAGTTGACTTTTGTCAACTTGGTCAACTTGCTAGTCAACTATGCCAAGTTAGACCTATTGGGTCAATTCTAAACTAACTCACCAACCATGGGCTAATATCCTATATCAAAATCAAATATATTCATTCAATTCAATATATATATATATATATATATATATATATATATATATATATATATATATATATATATATATATATATACATACACACAAATATACTAATTAATATACATATATGTATATATATCAAATGAGTGAAAGCAAGTGTGTGTGTGTGTGTGTGTGTGTGTGTGTGTGTGTGTGTGTGTGTGTGTGTGTAAGGGGGTAGACTAAATCTCAGAAACTGAGATTGAACTCAAGTTCAATCTCAAAACAAAACCAATAACCAAGTCTCAACTTATCAACCTACACTAACATTCAATAGTACATACATATATACATATACCAATACCTATAACCAATAGCCTACAACACTCAATACATGTCATATCTATATATATAGGTATTCCAACTCTCATACATATATATACATATACAACTGAAATCTCCTAATGTATCTCAGAAAACTGAGAACACAACCTATATTGCTAACCTATATACTATACCTTATAATTTCCAACCCTCACATGTATGTATATCAACCCACATACCCTCAAAAGAAACTGAACTCAATAGGTATCTCAGTAATCTAATTCAAAACTAAATATCAGTATCAAACTCAGAAATCTAAGTTGAACACAAATCAATTCTCAAATATCAAAACCAATTCAATATCAAAAACCCATATACTACACAAACCCAACTCAAAACCTGAAATCCAAAATACACAACTAAAACTCATGAAACTTGACAAACACAAAGGTGTACACAGTCTGTGTCATGCTCGTGTCCTCACAAAGTCGAACTCGTGTCCGTATCGTGTCCAAACAGTGCGTATCGCACAAGCACGTACACGTGTATAGGAAAATCCTCGTGGGCACGTGCCTGTGCTCGATAGAACACCACACGCAACACGAGGAGCCTCGTGCTCGTGCACGTAGCTAGGTGGGGTCTAGGTCGAGGTGTACACTACCCTGACACTTGGTATCCACGCGTCACTACGAACAACATGTCGGGAAGGGCTGTGCGCACGTGCACGGTGTCAGCCTGAATCAGTGCAGACGCGATAACTTCGCGCACACTCAACGAAATCTCGTGAAATTTTACGAGCATGTAGGCAGAGGTTGCCCCCACGTGTCCACAAAATTTCACGCCAAACCGTGTCGTATCCATCGAGTTATGACACTCAGAATGCAGGATAGTGCACGGACTGTGTACGGGATCTCATGCTACATCCCCGTGTCCGATTTGGACACCAAAAACGTGTCAAATCGAGATCCTTCTTCACAGAACTTGTTTCAAATATAAACAACAACAAATTCGTGAAAACAGAATCGAAAAATAAGTACTTTCGATTCTAAGAGGTATTTCATCGAACACGTGTTCCAATACACCGACACTGCGTCCGATACGCCTACCAAACGGATACGAAATCCTACCAAACTACATCTACAGGTCCGGGACACCTAGATGGATGCATCTATGAAGAAAAATCAGAATTTACAAGGGTTTAGAGGGGTTTACCTATTGAGAGTCAATATCTCAATGAAACGAGCCTCCAAACGTCCCGACTGCCGATTTCCTCCGGTCCAAAGCCTCTGATTCCTTGCTAGCAAGTCTCCAGCAAGTTCCTCTCCTCCCAAGGATCACAACGTACTTCGTTTGGTCTGATTTGGATGAGAATTGAGGAAAAGAGGCTATTGGAAGGGAAGGGAAATTTCTAGGATTTTGAGAAAGCTTGACGGCTACTATACTATAAGACATATAGGGGGGCTGTTGTTGTGGCCGGCCAGGGGTGCTGCTAGGGTTAGGTTAGGGTTTAGGACGGACCACAATACAACTAAAGTCCAAAAGGAGCCCATTAGCAAAAAGGCCAAAAAGCTATATATTAAATAGTCTAAAAATAACTTAAATTATTTTCTAATTAGGACTAAGCTCTAACTTAAATTCTAATTAGCTAATTAAGTCTCTAATCACATGGTTAGTCTTCTAATAAAGGTTAACTAAAGTTAAACCATCTGCTAATACCAAGAGCACCAATCAAAAACTACAACACCAATCAAATTAATAATAAAATAATCAAAAATTTAAAATATCACACAATTACTAAAATATCCCAAATTTAGAAAAGTGGTAGTGACATTATGAAAGATATGAAAAATTTGTGTATAATACAAGTTTTATTCGGGTAATTGCTAACAAGGTTCTAGCCAATTGAAGTGTATCGTACCTCTCTAAAGGTCGATGTAAAAGAAGAATAAGGTCATTTTAATGTGAAACAGATTACGTCGTCATTAGTAAATGTTCTTCACTCTTTGGGCGTGTTTAGCAGCCCGAAAGTAGGTTGAAAGTGAGGTATTTTTCACTTTCACGCTGAACTCTTTCGAGTTCTGCTGTTTGGTTCGGTAATGGAAGAAAGTGTAATTTTGCTTGATTAGACATTATGTAGTTGTTGTTCCCCATTCTTTTACCACTTTTGGCATCCAAATGTTTTTGACGGAACTCCTTATAAAACTTGTTGAAACTGCTACGAGCAGTAGAAATAAGAGAAAACTTTGATACGAATTTGATACCTTATTTGTATGACAAGTAGGCCTCCCTCTCACTTCGTAAAACGTGTGGACATAAAGTTTAAGGATGTGCCTAATTGTCATACAAATGAGGTATCAAAACTTTAATACATCATTCAGTATCAAATTTTTACTCGTAGAAAAACTGGTTGAAGAGGCTGTTATTTCCAGTCCCCCATCCCTTCCTCCCCTCCATTAAAACCCCGGCGAGCTCTTCATGTGCCTCTGGACCGACGATATCGTCATCCTTGTGGGCTTCCTCGCTTCGTCACATCTTTCACCTACGCCAACGTCGTGGAGGAGAGGAGGGACAGTCGTGTCGAGGAGGAGAGGAATGTCAGAACGGCAGCGTCGAGGATGAGAGAAGGGTCAAGAGGGGGGACGGCCGCGTCGAGGAGGAGAGGAGGGTCAGGAGAAGGACTGATCGCGTCAAGGATGGTCAAGAAGGTAGCACCGAGAAGGAGAGGAGGGCAATGAGGAACGTCAGAGGTGTCAGTGGCTGGAGGAGTATGAGGGAAAGGTTATTTTGGTTAAATTATAAGGGCACATCCAAAGTTACTCAGGGCTAGCCCAAATCTGGTTTTGGTTTATTTACAAGTTTGCCACTTGAAAAATTACTCAAGGCTAGCCAACTATAGGTATATAAAAGCCTTTTTTTTTCCTTTCTTTCTTCTTTCCTTCTCCCTCCCAAAATCCTAAACATTTTCTCTTTCAAATCTATCTTAATCTATGTTCATGCCTAAATTTCATCTTCTACTAACTAAAATTTGATTTATTATTCCTTCTAGACAATTTTTTTAAGTTTTGAACCTATTTTAGGGAATTCAAAAATTTATCCACAGTCGCGACGGGGACGATGATGGACTGTCCAAATTTCTGGCAATCTTGATAGTGGATTGGACTGCCTAAATTTCTGGCAGTCCTGGTAGTGGATAGGATTGCCAGAAATTTTGGCAGTCCTGACAGTCCAAAAAAATTGACAGTCCTAGAAGAATTTTTTTAGTAATCATCGAAACATAAGTCACGTAAGGATTTTAATTTTTATATAATCATTAAGTTACCTTTATAAATATTTTTAAATCTATTTTAGAGATAAATAAATTATCTAGTCGATTTAAAAATAAATAAATTATCTACTCGGTTTAAAAAAAACTCAAAATTTTAAATCCATTTTATAGATAAGTCTATCAATTTTGCTCATTTTAAAATAAACTTTCATATATACAGTCTATAAATCCATTTTAAGTATAAATCTAATTTAGAGAAGTCTCTCAAATTTTTTATTTCAAAATAAATCTATTTTAGAGATAAGTCTCTCAATTTTAAATCTATTTTAGAGTCTCTCAATTATCTGCTCGATTTTAAAAACTCAAAATTTTAAATCTCTTATAGATAAATCTCTCAATTTTCTTCATTTCAAATAAATCTTCATTTATATCTATAAATCTATTTAAGAGACAAGTCTCTCAATTTTAGATTTATTTTAGAGTTTTGACCAATATTTTATCTATAAAATAGAATACACAATATGATACGACAATATGAGCCACAAACACAGATACAACAATATGATACGCAAAATGATATTTGGAATGTAATCATGTATATCAAAATAAAAAGGTAATAGTATCCACAATTCATGTCAGAAATATTTAGGACTGCCACAATTTATGGCAGTCCTAAATACTTCTAGGACTGCCAGAAAAGTGGACAATCTGTGGATTGTGACCTAGTGGTAGCAACAGGGGCCCCGACATGGAAGGCGCAGGTTCGAATTTCCTCTTGGCATTTGCCAAGCCGGAGAAAAGTATACCCCATATATATATATATATATATATATATATATATATATATATATATATATATATATATATTAGGTGTTTCATAACCCTAAAATATATCTCTAAACATTGCAAAAGGAGACACGAGTGCTTTACAATTATTGGAGAGAGAAATGGGAGATTGACGACTACATCGAAGAGGAGATCGTTTCGGGTAATTCTTTCTCATCATCTTCGTTCTTCGTGTGCTTATAATCGAGTTTTTTTTCAAGGGGTTGAGGTGATTAGTTTGGATCAGTGAGAAGTTTGTAAGGAATCCGTGTATTTCTTATTCCATTAGTGGATGTTTTTCAGGGTTAGACTCCGTTCGCCGCGTGGTTTTTCCGTAAGGATTTTTTACGTCAAAAATTGCTTGTGTCTGTGAGTTTCAGGCGAGGCCGAGCTCAAGGAGCCTTTGACAAGTTCAGCTGCACCACCAAGTCAATCACCATGGAGGTGGACAAGCCATTGGAGGTCAACGAGGTCTGCTCCACCTCTACCACGAGGTCGACGGCCGACGTCGGCTCCACGAGGCTGCCGGTAGGGGGTTGAGGGGAAGGAAGACCCAACCGTTTTTTTGGGAGACATGATGGTGGAGTCTGCTTTGCTCCACAAAGAGGTGTAATTGATTTATATATTAATTAATGTATTAACATTTGTTTTGCTGTATTAGAGATAATTATGTCCCCGTGACTGTAGTCCGTTGGGAACGGTGGAGCACCCCAGCAGTGGCGCGAATTCGAGCCCCCTTGAAAACATGTCTCCAAGCACCAATAAGAAGTGGACACCCTAAAAAAAAGAAAGAGATAATTATAATAATTATTATTATTTTTGCTAAATAATGATTATTGTTAAAAAGTAATGATTGTTTAGTAATAATAATAAATTATAAATAATATTAATACTTAATACTTAAATTATAAGATTAATTAAAATATAATTATATTTTATAAATAATTATATTATTCCAAATTCAAATCCAAATCTAAACACATTTGTCCCCTGGACAAAAAATTGAATGAGTTCCTACATAAAATCCATCTTGAAAGTCAAAATCCAAATCTGTTTCATTTTGGCTTTTTCTAAGGGCATTACCACTTTTACTTGGGGTGGCCCAAAAAATGTTCAAAAAAAATTACAAGTTTGTCATCCTTTTTTTTTTACATGGGACTAGCCCAAATTTTTTCAGCAAGTAGGGCTGCAACTAAGTTGGCAGTTTTGGCAGTTCTAGGCTATGTTAGGACTGCCAACTCCTTTTTTTTTTCTCCGTAGAAGGTAACATTACCGACAGGGACGAGAGGGGGACTGGCAACATTTTACGCTCCGATTCAGTAGAATCGATAGTCGTCCCCCGGACGTGATGCCGTGCAAGCCTTAGTTGTGCTTGCACAAGGCGGTTCATAAGGTTATCCGAAACAACAGCATTTACAAGAGTACGCAGAAAAATTGAACACATTTTTATAGAGAAGGAAACTTGTATTTTCATTGATAAAAAGTTAGATTACAGACTCGATTACAAAAAAGGCCTCTCGGGCTTACAACCGACATCGATGAGATAGTCATTCCATACATTTACATCACTTTTTACAAAACATCAAAATGACTCTCTAAGACCTGGGATCGGTGAGAGTTTGCGCTGCATGATGCAGTTGAATTGAGTTTTCAAAATGTTGCAGAGTTAGCCTTCGCGCTAGCAAGGCTTCAAAAGAAATAAACGTCACCTTCAGTCCCTTGGCATGCTATCCGGGTTACGGGTACCTGTTTGAGAGCGAGGGTCAGTACATTACACTTTGTACTGGTGCGTGGCAATTTAAATCCCGTGCTCTCATTTGTTGAAGAAGTTAAGTGAACGTGCATGCAAATGTTTAGTGAAGTTTCTAGCCATCCTAATCAATTCAAACCCATATTTGAAGGCACAACAGTATAACGACGATAGATCTTACCTCCGGCAGGACGCGTCGTTGTAGCGTAAACTTACCATGTTCTTCCCTGTCATGTTGATAATAAGTAAATATATAGAGTGCATTCGTGAAGGTCACTGGCACGACAAGCCATCATGGACATATAGCTTCGTAGACAGAGGTCATTCAGCGTAGGTAGCGAGCCCCATTGAAAGCCACTGCCTACCGTGGCATGCATCCGGCATAGCTATCCGTGTTTCTTCCTAGGTCGGAACGGTCCCGTGGTCTCGGGATACCGTACGAAGAAACAATCGCCCTTGTCGACAAGTTGTCCATGACCGTGCTAAATTATTTGTTATTTCAAGGCACATCTTTATGGTATCGTTGCGACATTCATTTAATCGATTCGTCTTTTCTTAGCACGGTTCTATATAATACGGTAATTGCAAGCACGATAAGGTTATATGACAAGCAGTTATATAGTTCGTGTATGTGAGACGTCGTGTGACCGTTCATTGGAATATCGTTCATGTCGTTGCATTACATCTAGCATAACACATGTCTAGTATTGATAATGTATTAGAGAAGAGGGTCGAGGGAAGAAGGGTCAGCCACCCACCTTAGTATTTACTTGGGACGAGAAACTGGTTGGCCGCGCTAGACGTTGCCTACGCGATCACCTGAAATTGTACAAGCAACTGATTAGAACACTGTGTTATTCAAGAAAATTCGATACGAATACGAAGTTCGAAACGCAAGCCATGAAAACCATCGAAAACATTCACGAAAATGCATTCAGAAAACCAAAGCCAAAGAAGCAATTGCGGCATGAAAAGCAAAGCAACGGGAGGTCTCTCCCGACTTAGCCGTAGAGTCTATCCTCGAGGCGCAACCCGCTAAATATAGGACTTGGTTCCGAAGAAGTCACTCCTTAACGGGGAATGGATCTTAATTCAACCGTTCCCGTTCGACCGATTCGATTGATCTCGACCTATCGGTCCCGGCCGAATCGATAGCGACAGTGTTCCTGTCTCGTGCACCCCGTGGACGAAAAACGGGACACGATGTAGGGACGGGGCACTACACAGCATACCCATCGCAGCGGCGGCCTTCTCCACTGCGGAGGCTGTAATATCCAGATCTCGTATTACGTATTTAGAATACGTGTACGTATTTTGACCCGTATTGCATGTCTCCCTGGTTGATTTATTCTAGTATTTCATTGATTGGTTTATTCTTGAGTTGGTTCGGCTTGGCTTGGTTTGCTTTGGTTCATCATGAACCAAAGGTGAACCCTCCTACCTACCACCACCCTCCTTATTTATAACCCCTTCCTTTTCTCTCTCATCATTATTTTCTTCTTCATTTACTCTCCACCATTACTTCTTCAACCACCAAGAGGGAGAGAGAGAGAGAGAGAGAGAGCTTAGGCAAGTGCAAACTTGCTTCATGATGGATCTCATATTTTATTGTTCCATTCTCTTCCTTACTAGATTCTAAGCCTCTTTAGAACTGGGAGTTTTCGATTTTGATGGTTATATTTTTGTAGATCTAAGTTTTAAGTTCCTTCTTGTTTAGTTTCTTGGTTTTGATCTCTAAAAACTTGGTATTTCCAAAAACTAGTGGTTCCATGTTGTAGAGAATTTGATTTCATGCAGTTTTGGCTTTTGTTTCGCTTGATTTCGACTCCGGATGAGGAAGTTATGGCCATTACAAGTTTTCGAAACTTTCATGGCTGAACTTGCTGTTTGGGGACGATGAACCTCATGCACCCGGGAGGCCATGCGCCGGGAAGTCCCGGCAATGCATCCCTTAACTCCGAGCGTGTCATGCGCATAGGTTTCCTACGCGCATGTACTGAAGACGCAACGTGAGTTTCTCATGCGCCGATTCGTGCAGGAATCCCATGCGCCGATTGCGCAGGAATCTCATGCGCCGATTCGTGCAGGAATCCCATGCGTCGATTCGTGCAGGAATCTCATGCGCCGATTGCGCAGGAATCCCATGAGCCGATTCGTGCAGGAATCTCATGCGCCGATTGTGCAGGAATCTCATGCGCCGGAATTGCTCTATTTTACTGTTTTTGCCTGTTTAAGTTGTTTTGTAGCTAGAATCTTGAAAAACTCAAAACATGAAAGTTGTAGATCTTTTCCTTGGCTTCAAGAACATGTTACTAGTTATTTTATGCAAGTTTCTCGCATTCATGATAATGTAAGGATAGAACACGATAGTGGCCTGTTAAGGCGCACTCTTGACAAGTACCAAGTGGACATGACATGACCTGATAGTGGCCTGTTAAGGCGTACTCTTGACAAGTACCAAGTGGACATGACATGACCTGATAGTGGCCCGCCGTGGCGCACTCCTGACAAGAAAACCTGACATGATATACCCTGATATGCTATTGCGATGGCTAACATGACATGACATGACTTGACAAGTATGAATAACCTGGACACCGTGGACGATTGTGCTTGTGCAAATGAATCCGTCTTGTCTTGCATCATGTCTAGGACGGGGATCCCTGAGTACCACGGTCAGGGATATCCACTGAATTCGACTAAGGCTAACAACTAGAATAATCCAGTAGTCATGAAGAGATTTCTCAGCTAACAGGCAATCCCGTTATCTGGGCGCCCCACTTGGGATCTGTAGCCTGCCGATGAGTAGGGCACATTTTCAGCACACTGTCAAGTGTTGCACCCTTATTGTACTAATATTCGACCTGGATAACCTGGATGGTCTGCAGGGCTTGTGGCTGTGGAATATTCTCATTGTATCTTGCTAGTAACTAGGCCTGTGACAACCCTAGTTAGTTAAAGTATCAAGCCGTACTTATTGCTTGGCCGTGAATGATTGAATGGAGTCTAACCATGTCTATTCTTGCCTCGATCCTGTACAAGATTATTACATGACATGATTACTTGTGCTTGTTTTTAACAATAAAGATCAGGGGACCAGTTCTGTTCAGGCGAAGGGTTACAACCCCGGTCCTTGTTTGGTTTACGGGTTGTAACCTGGCTCCCGGAGCAGTTCTGTATTCTCTTCGTTTATTGTATTATTGTACCCCATGACATGCTCGATATGCTTTACCTTACTTCGAGATCGTGATTATTTGCACTGGCCTTATTGATAAATGGTGGGGATACCAAGTTCCGTTCAGATGAAGAGTTATAACCCCGGTCCTTGTTTGGTTTACGGATTGTAACTTGGTTATCTGAATAGTCCCATGGTTATCTCATCGTATATCACCTGTCATGCTTTTCTTTAATTACTGTCTTTTATTATGTAATTATATTCTTGTGCTAATTGCTGGTTTTAGTTCCTAAGTGAAGCCTCCTTTGTGGCACTTGCTCTTTCTGGGGTTTGACCCAGCTGGTTTTGTATGGCCAGATACTAGAGCAGCTCCAGAGGATCTACCGGTTTTCCAGCCCGATGGTGAACACCAGGCGTAATCAGGGCAACGAGTGGGTTATTTTTTTGGCTCTCCCACTTTATTGTAAAAATATTCTTTTGAGGCGTTTAGCCGACGAGCACATGTTTAGCTCGTATTGCACCTTTACTTACTGTCTGCCTACGGGCAGTGACATGATTGACAACCTAGGGTTGATCATGTATGACTAAACTCCTGCTAGTCCTAACATTTTGTAACGACTAGCTTCATGATCAACTGAATATGTAATGTTTGGGACGCCTTACTATTGTATATTTGGTGATCTTATATCTTGTAACATTTATTTACTTGCTTGTGATTGAGACACTAGGCTTGTTATCGACCATAGGAGACTGATGGCTTGTAGATAAACCCTCATATATCTAGACAGCCGTGACCATATAGTGGAGTGGATCCCATTTCATTATACGTAGCTGGCTATGTCTGCCCCCGCTCTCCAGTATTCTGGTTCTGGGACGTGACATGGTTTAAGTGGTGGCCCATGCAGGTCTTGTAAATCAAGATATGTGAGGGTTTACCGAATAGATGTCTCAATCAGCACTCGTCCTTGATCTCTGCTCGTATCCTCTTGATTCATGAACTTCTTGTCCTGATCACATGCTTGTAATCGTTGATCTGTCCTGGTCCTTCCTTATTGTTTCCATGTCGTCTTCTTCAGCGGCATTGAACCTGGACCTGCCGATCAGCAAGGCGGATCACCTCCCGTGGACCAGCAGCAACCAGAAGATCAGGCCCAGCACTCAGGAGCGGCCTCCCGAGTCGTACCTACTGGAGTAGAGCCGCCAGTTCAGCCAGTCCAGCCTGCAGAGCCTGATGATGGCACTTTGGTGGGTCTCATCAGATCATTGTTAGCTTCCCAAGATCGCCGAGAAGATGCCTTACAATAGGCGGTGGCAGATGCTCTGAACAGAGACGGTCATCCAAGGAACAGTGCAGCGAACAGTTTTAAGCGTCTGAACCCTCCCTTCTTTGACGGTAGCGAAGATGCTATTGCTGCTGATGCATGGCTCCAGGATACTGAAGTCATTCTAGAGGCAGCCAAGACCCCGGAAGATGAGAAGGTGGCCGTGGTACGTCTACAGTTATTGGATCTTGCCCGCAGCTGGTGGACAGCACAGGCCGTGGGATTAGTGGTCCCTATTCCATGGACACTATTCAGAGAGAGATTCCATACCAAGTACTTCGATGCGGTGGCTCGGTACGATCTACAGACCAAGTTCACCAATCTGAAGCAAGGAGGCAGAACGGTCGATGGATATGCGGTCGAGTTCTCCAGGCTTAGTCGGGTTGCTTCCACCTTGGTGGCGACCGAGTTTGACAGAGCCCAGCGATTCCAGCAGGGGCTCCACCTCGAGATTTTGTTGGCAGTGGAACAGTTTGAGCATCAGACTTTTGATGCAGTGTTGAGGGCAGCTAGGAGGCACGAGTATACCTCCCACAGGATCGTGGACATGACCGAAAGTCGGAAGCGATCTCACGGCCAGATGACCCAGTCGACAGCACCAGCCCCGGCAGTCAGGGCTTTGACAATTGGAACTCCGAGGCAGGCGGCCTCAGTGACGTCGGTCACGTTCCCTCAGCAACAGAAGCAGAAGCAGTCTTCCGCAATGGGCTGCACTCATTGTGGGAAGCCAGGACACGTCGTTTCGGAGTGTCGCAGAGCTCAGGGATTATGTTTGGCTTGTGGAGCACCGGACCACAAGATAGGGTCCTGTCCGAATAGGGCCAGTTCTTCATCGGCCCAGACTAGTCCCTCGGTAAGGGGACCAGCACCAGCACCAGTGCATTAGCAGTACCAGCCTCCGAGGCCATTGTCGCCTCAGACCCAAGTATTCCAGCAGCAGGGACCCCAACAGTATGCCCTGGTCCAAGCTCAGACTCAGAACCGACAGAGAGGTTCCTAGCAGGATATCTTCCCTCTTTCTCGTGCCTTCGATTTTCTTGCTTACATACATGATTGCATGATTGATTGCTTATTATAGCTTGCCTGAGATTAGTATAGCTTGTTCTTGTCCCTCTAGCCTCTTAATTAAATTTCGAGGACGGAATTCTTTTAAGGTGGGTAGAGTTGTAATACCCAGATCTCGTATTACGTATTTAGAATACGTGTACGTATTTTGACCCGTATTGTATGTCTCCCTGCTTGATTTATTCTAGTATTTCATTGATTGGTTTATTCTTGAGTTGGTTCGGCTTGGCTTGGTTTGCTTTGGTTCATCATGAACCAAAGGTGAACCCTCCTACCTACCACCACCCTCCTTATTTATAACCCCTTCCTTTTCTCTCTCATCATTATTTTCTTCTTCATTTACTCTCCACCATTACTTCTTCAACCACCAAGAGGGAGAAAGAGAGAGAGAGCTTAGGCAAGTGCAAACTTGCTTCATGATGGATCTCATGTTTTATTATTCCATTCTCTTCCATACTAGATTCTAAGCCTCTTTAGAACTGGGAGTTTTCGATTTTGATGGTTATATTTTTGTAGATCTAAGTTTTAAGTTCCTTCTTATTTAGTTTCTTGGTTTTGATCTCTAAAAACTTGGTATTTCCAAAAACTAGTGGTTCCATGTTGTAGAGAATTTGATTTCATGCAGTTTTGGCTTTTGTTTCGCTTGATTTCGACTCCGGATGAGGAAGTTATGGCCATTACAAGTTTTCGGAACTTTCATGGCTGAACTTGCTGTTTGGGGACGATGAACCTCATGCGCCCGGGAGGCCATGCGCCGGGAGGCCATGCGCCGTGAAGTCCCGGCAACGCATCCCTTAACTCCGAGCGTGTCATGCGCATAGGTTTCCTACGCGCATATACTGAAGACGCAATGTGAGTTTCTCATGCGCCGATTCGTGCAGGAATCCCATGCGCCGATTGCGCAGGAATCTCATGCGCCGATTCGTGCAGGAATACCATGCGCCGATTCGTGCAGGAATCTCATGCGCCGATTGCACAGGAATCCCATGCACCGATTCGTGCAGGAATCTCATGCGCCGATTGTGCAGGAATCTCATGCGCCGGAATTGCTCTATTTCACTATTTTTGCCTGTTTAAGTTGTTTTGTAGCTAGAATCTTGAAAAACTCAAAACATGAAAGTTGTAGATCTTTTCCTTGGCTTCAAGAACATGTTACTAGTTATTTTATGCAAGTTTCTCTCATTCATGATAATGTAAGGATAGAACACGATAGTGGCCTGTTAAGGCGCACTCTTGACAAGTACCAAGTAGACATGACATGACCTGATAGTGGCCTGTTAAGGCGCACTCTTGACAAGTACCAAGTGGACATGACATGACCTGATAGTGGCCCGCCGTGGTGCACTCCTGACAAGAAAACCTGACATGATATACCCTGATATGCTGTTGCGACGGCTAACATGACATGACATGACTTGACAAGTATGAATAACCTGGACACCGTGGACGATTGTGCTTGTGCAAATGAACCCGTCTTGTCTTGCATCATGTCTAGGACGGAGATCCCTGAGTACCACGGTCAGGTATACCCACTGAATTCGACTAAGGCTAACAAATAGAATAATCCAGTAGTCATGAAGAGATTTCTCAGCTAACAGGCAATCCCGTTATCTGGGCGCCCCACTTGGGATCTGTAGCCTGCCGACGAGTAGGGCACATTTCCAGCCACTGTCATGTGTTGCACCCTTATTGTACTAATATTCGACCTGGATAACCTGGATGGTCTGCAGGGCTTGTGGCTGTGGAATATTCTCATTGTATCTTGCTAGTAACTAGGCCTGTGACAACCCTAGTTAGTTAAAGTATCAAGCCGTACTTATTGCTTGGCCGTGAATGATTGAATGGAGTCTAACCCTGTCTATTCTTGTCTCGATCCTGTACAAGATTGTTACATGACATGATTACTTGTGCTTGCTTTTTAATAATAAAGATCAGGGGACCAGTTCTGTTCAGGCGAAGGGTTACAACCCCGGTCCTTGTTTGGTTTACGGGTTGTAACCTGGCTCCCGGAACAGTTCTGTGTTCTCTCTTCGTTTATTGTATTATTGTACCCCATGACATGCTCGACATGCTTTACCTTACTTCGAGATCGTGATTATTTGTACTGGCCTTATTGATAAATGGTGGGGATACCAAGTTCCGTTCAGATGAAGAGTTACAACCCCGGTCCTTGTTTGGTTTACGGGTTGTAACTTGGTTATCTGAATAGTCCCATGGTTATCTCATCGTATATCACCTGTCATGCTTTTCTTTAATTACTGTCTTTTATTATGTAATTATATTCTTGTGCTAATTGCTGGTTTTAGTTCCTAAGTGAAGCCTCCTTTGTGGCACTTGCTCTTTCTGGGGTCTGACCCAGCTGATTTTGTATGGCCAGATACCAGAGCAGCTCCAGAGGATCTACCGATTTTCCAGCCCGATGGTGAACACCAGGCGTAACCAGGGCAACGAGTGGGTTATTTTTTTGGCTCTCCCACTTTATTGTAAAAATATTCTTTTGAGGCGTTTAGCCGACGAGCACCTATTTAGCTCGTATTGCACCTTTACTTACTGTCTGCCTACGGGCTGTAACATGATTGGCAACCTAGGGTTGATCATGTATGACTAAACTCCTGCTAGTCCTAACATTTTGTAACGACTAACTTCATGATCAACTGAATATGTAATGTTTGGGACGCCTTACTATTGTATATTTGGTGATCTTATATCTTGTAACATTTATTTACTTGCTTGTGATTGAGACACTAGGCTTGTTATCGACCATAGGAGACTGATGGCTTGTAGATAAACCCTCATATATCTAGACAGCCATGACCGTATAGTGGAGTGGATCCCATTTCATTATACGTAGCTGGCTATGTCTGCCCCCGCTCTCCAGTATTCTGGTTCTGGGCGTGACAGAGGCCGATGATCATGTGGACGACACAATCGAGACATTCGAAGCATACAACGGTACTTCCTGGGGTCCCTTCTCGCGTTTTCCCCTGGGTGGACGAACGGGCGCTCGGTCCGGTCGTGGGAGTACGTCCTCGAGCACGGACGCAGGTGGAGGAGAGGACGCAGCTAGGGTTAGGGTTAGGTGTAGGAACGATATAATAAAGCGTAATACTCTAGAGGGGGGGTGAATAGAGTTGGCAGCGGAATAATGCTAATTAAAAAAATGTTAGCAACACAATCACAGTATATAATCACAGTTGAAATAATGTAAAGGCAGAGTTCAGAAAGCAAACGCAAAGACAGCGATGTATACTGGTATCCCTCTATTGAGGACTAATCCAGTCGGTAGAACTCTTGCTACCAGTTGAATCCACTATAGGAAAAACTGCAAGTTTTCTTACGAAGTCCTTGCAACTTCTACAACGCGAGCTTTGATACGAAGAACTCGTCCAACTTCAAATGTGAAGAGGTATTCTTCAATCAAGCCTTCTGATTACAATCTCTCAGAAACTTCTAGACCGTACCGCACTGGCAAATCGACTAGAGGATTGTAACTGGCTTGGGATCTGAAAATGAAAGCTCTAGAAAACTCTTTGGAAGGCAGAAAGCTTTTTAGATAGAGAGAAGATTGAAAGTGAATGAGTGAATTGAAATGATCGAAATCCATCTCTATTTATAGGAATTCCAAAGGGAGAACTCTGTCAGAATTCGGGCAGAACTCGATGAGCAAATCTCGGTCAAATCCGCAACTGCAGGAGGACCAAGTTCCAGAGAATTCAAAAATCAAACGGCCACCAACCGAACTCTGGCCGAACTCTGGCCGAGTTCTGTCAGGGTTAGGTTAGGGTTTTAAAATAGATTTTTGGTGATTTTTGAAAACCTTTTTGAAAACCTTTTTGTAACATTTTGATAGGTCATTTTTTAAAAACATTTTGAACTATTTTGGGGATAGCCTATTTGCCAGTACGACTCGGTGTACAACGTATTCCTAGACTCAAAATAAAGTAAAAAATTACATTGCATAGGAAGTACAGACTCAAGTAGGCAAACAGATCTTCAGTCTTGAACGGAGTGAATATCCAATCTTGCTTATGTCCAAGAAGCTGAGATGTCCCAACAAGCTTCGTATATCCAGACAGAGTTTTGATCAATTATTAAAATCAGGTTGACCATATGACCAATGGGCCAACAATCTCCCCCATTTTGATAATTGACAAACTATGAATGATATAACATTAAGCTTGTTCAAAAATATCAAAAAGATCAAAAAGTAGAAATTGTTCATAACCTGTATTTAACTCAAAAAAAATGTTAGATCATTTTTAATTTTCTCCCCCTTTGTCACTTAGCAAAATAATTGTATAAGAGAAGGCTCCCCCGCATTAAATGCAGAAGGCTCCCCCGCAATCAATGCATAAGTAACAAATAGCGAGAAAACAAATAAAAGAAATATAGTATAAGAATTAGAGATATAGTATAACAGGCATGTAATGTTTCTACAAATTATCATCACAGGCATGTATTGCTTCAAAAACATAAAACAATCTCAGGCATGCTATTTCACAGGCAGTTTAAAAAGGAGAAGCAGTATAAAGAGATAGTGCTTAAACAAAATGCTGAAATAAACTGAGATGTCATAAATGAAACATCATAAACATGTCCATGAAGATAAAAAGTACTGATAACAAACTACAAAGTACTGATAAAAAGTAAATAATAAAAACTTAGAATGTCGGAGCATTTCCAAGTATACAATAGAATATCACTAATAATCAAATCAGATCTCATCATCACTATCCTCATCAACATCATCAGCAGCGTGGCCAGCATGACCGGAAGTACCAGCACCAGAAGTACCAGCGCCAGTAGGATGAGTAGGGGCGCCAGCATAGAACTCACTAACGTAATCTCGAGGTGCACGATACCAGTCATAGGCGTTACCTGGCTGGAAGTAGGCATGAACAGCCTCATCCTCACAGCGGTAACCCGAAAAAGCTGGATCTCGAGGGATGGAACCGGCTGAATAACCAGTCTGAGCGAATCGAAGATCAGCCAAGGAGTTTGCCATCGCCTGATAACGGGTGACATCGCGGAACTCATGCTCGCGAGCCATATCCGTCATCGAGACGTGCAAAGATGATAAATGCTGATGTATGCCCTCAAAAGTCATGGCATACGGCTGATGTGGTGAAGATGGTGCAGTAGGAGGAGCAGGAGGTGGAGCTGAAGCAGTCCGGCTGCGACGAAAAAGCTGGAGTAACTTGGGCTCAGAGTCCTGAGTACAGGTCGATAGATCGATCTCGAATCGCTGAAAGATACGAGGAAGAATCATCGCGTAAGAGAGATTTCGATCTCTAGCACGACAACGTCCCATCATCTGAATAATAGTCTTAGGGGCGAAAAAAGGAATCCCCTTGATAAGATGGTACATGGCGGACAGCTCAAGTGAAGTCACATCATCCTTGGAAGTGGATTTTGGAAGAAGAGTAGAGTAGATGATACGATGCAATTCGTAGTTAAACAAGTTCAGGTTGTTAGCCTTGAACTTTCCAGAACGTACTCTGTCAGGTGCACAGAGTTCCGTTTTGAAACTCGTGAGTGTAGTGCCTTCGGGGAAATCGAATTCTGTGATATCAACTAGCGGTTCACCTTCATTGGGAATACCAAGAATCTCCGCTAGGAGGACATCATTGAACTCAATGTCTATGCCTCCAACACGTGTGCTCACGTCAAAAGTGTTAACTACGAGATTGCAATAGAACAATCTAATGGCATTAGTAGCAATTGGGAAGCACAGTTTAACAAGTAAGTGTAACCCTAATGCCTCAAATAAGTGACGATGATCAGGGAATACCGTCCATTTAACCGGAGCGCCGTTACATATGGATCGGGTGGAAAAGTCACCGTACCATAATAAAGCTTGATCGAGGGTTTGAAAGAAGAACCCATCGAAAGCGCCGTCGCTCTTTTGGACCGGCGAAAACAAAGAATCCGTGTGAGGATTCGAAGAGGACTCTTCCTCAATAGGAGTGGTCTTCTTCCTCTTAGACGGATTAAATCTAGGTGCTATTGAAATAAAAAGCACTAATTTGAAAGGTGGAGAGAGAGGGAGTTATACCTCACAAAAATTGGATATGTTGTAGAGAAGAACGATCTCCACACGATTCCAAAATTTGGAAGGATTTCACCAAGTAGATAGGGAGCAATGGGTTGGTGAATACCTAGGGTTTGGAGGAGTTTCGGGCGGCTGGAGCTGCTGTTTGAAAGTTTGGAAGCAATGGAAGAGAAGAAGCTCTCGGGTTCTGTATATATACACATACACCCTCAACTGAACTCGGGCCGAATTCGGTCAGAGCTCTGGCCGAATTCGCCTAGGGTTCTTTCAGGTTGATTTTTGCTACTTCTTTTTCATTGACTCGTTGCAAATATTTAATTCAAAGATTAGTTATTTTAGTCTTCAAATAACATAATTAATAATATTTTATGAATTAAATGTTATTATACAGTGACTGTCTCAGATTAGCTGTAGGAGTACTGTCCCTGCTGGCGGAGGTTCACCGGGGAACTCTTAAGTACCGCTTCGCTTCAACCGTAGTTGTGGTGACAGACAGACTCTTTATTAGCTTGTCTCTAACACAGTTTTTGCATAATGATATATAATCATAAAATAAAATCAATTAATATTATTGACGTCCAAAATTCCTAATTCTCGACGTAAATAATTGAAACGATCTTCCGCTAGAGGTTTAGTGAAGATGTCAGCTAATTGATTTTCAGTATCTATGTACACAAGGTTTATATCTCCATTTTGATGATGATCTCTAAGAAAATGATGTCTAATCTCGATATGTTTAGTACGAGAATGACATACAAGATTCTTAGTCAAATTAATGGTGCTCGTGTTATCACAGAAAATGGGAATATGTGTGAAAAATAAATCAAAGTCTTCTAGGGTTTGTTTCATCCACAAAATCTGAGCGCAACAATGTCCTGCGGCGATATACTCAGCCTCTGTTGTTGATAAGGCTACAGAATTTTGCTTTTTACTAAACCAAGAGACTAGAGCCTTGCCTAAGAAATGACATGTACCGCTAGTACTTTTTCTATCAACCTTGCATCCAGCAAAATCTGCATCCGAATAACCAATAAGGTCAAAGGATTTAGTTTTGGGATACCACAAGCCGACAGAAGAAGTGCCCTTAAGGTATCGGAAGATACGCTTAACTGCGGTCAGATGTGATTCCTTTGGGTTAGCTTGAAAATGTGCACACAGGCAAACACTAAACATTATATCAGGACGACTAGCAGTTAAGTAAAGTAAACTACCAATCATACCTCGATACTTACGTGTGTCGACTGGCTTGCCTTGTTCGTCAGAATCAAGCTTTGTTGAAGTTGCCATCGGAGTGCCAATAGGTTTGACATTGTCCAGATCGAACTTCTTTAGCAAATCTTTTGTGTACTTGGCTTGATTAATGAACGTCCCATTATCGGTTTGTTTGATTTACAATCCAAGAAAGAACTTCAGCTCTCCCATCATGCTCATCTCAAACTCATTCTGCATACACTTAGAAAATTCTTGACAAAAAGATTCATCAGTGGATCCAAATATGATATCATCAACATAGATTTGAATTAAAAGCAGCTTGCCATTAAAAGATTTAATAAATAGTGTAGTGTCAACCTTTCCTTTTGAAAAACCGTTGTCAAGTAGAAAAGAGCTTAGACGGTCATACCAAGCACGAGGGGCTTGTTTCAAACCATATAAGGCTTTCTTCAACTTGAAAACATGGTCAGGATTTTTGAAATCCGTGAAACCCGAAGGTTGTGCTACAAAAACTTCTTCTTTTATAAAGCCATTTAGAAAAGCACTTTTTACATCCATTTGAAAAAATTTGAAATCATGAAAATATGCAAATGCACATAACATTCGAATGGATTCTAATCTCGCAACTGGGGCATAAGTCTCATCGTAGTCGATACCCTCTTCTTGATTGTATCCTTGAGCTACGAGTCGAGCCTTGTTACGAGTTACTAAACCATCCTCATTTAGTTTGTTTCGGAATACCCAACGGGTGCCAATGACCGGATGATCAATAGGCTTGGGAACAAGTTCCCAAACTTGATTCCGTTCGAATTGGTTCAATTCCTCTTGCATGGCATCTATCCAGAAACTATCACTACATGCTTTATCAATAGATTTAGGTTCTAGCTGTGAAATAAATGCAACACTAGAAACAATATCTCTACTGGATGATCGAGTACTTACTCCTTTGGTAATGTCACCAATTACCAAATCTTGTGGATGATCAGCTGTGAATTTCAACCTCTTCGGTAGACTCTGTAGGTAGCTGGTTCCTGGATCTCCTCTAGGGGGTTCAGCTAGTGCAGAGCTTGGTTCAGGTTCAGCTGATGTTGAACTTGATGTAGGCAGATCTTCATCACTATCATCGTGAGTCATTTGGTTCATTTCATCAAAAGTGACGTTGATTGATTCTTCGATGATCATGGTACGTTTGTTGAAGACTCTGTACCCTTTGCTCTTGGCCGCATAACCTAGAAATATACCTTCATCGGCCTTTTCGTCAAACTTTCCCAAGTTGTCTTTAGTATTAAGAATAAAGCACTTACAGCCAAAAATCTTAAAGTATGAAACTAAAGGAATTCTATCAAACCATAACTCAAATGGAGTCTTCTTCGATTTGGGTCGAATTAGAACTCTATTGAGCACAAAGCAAGCTGTATTGACAGCTTCAGCCCAGAAGTATTTGGGTAGGCTAAATTGATTTAACATCACTCTGGCCATTTCGGTTAGAGTTCTGTTCTTACGTTCCACAACTCCATTTTGTTGTGGAGTTCTAGGGCAGGAGAACTCATGAATAAAACCGTGTGTGTCACAAAATTGCTCAAAATCAGCATTCTCGAATTCGCCACCATGATCGCTTCTAATACGAGTGATCATGTAACCTTTTTCATTCTGTACTTTCTTGCAAAAGGCGACAAATTCTGGTAATGCGTCATTTTTGCGTGTCAAGAAATATACCCACGTGTATCTAGAAAAATCATCTACAATTACAAATGCATATAATTTACCTCCGAGGCTAGCAACTCTGCTAGGACCGAATAAATCCATGTGTAGCAATTGTAGAGGTCTAGTAGTACATACTGCGTTTACAGACTTGAATGTGGATCTGGTAGCCTTGTTCTTTTCACATTGGCTGCATACCGAATCCTTCTTGAATGTTATGTCTGGTAAACCGCGTACTAACTTCTTTGTGGATAATCTTGAAATTGTATCCATGTTTGCATGACCGAGTCTCATGTGCCATAGATGACTCTCACCACTTTTGGCCATTAAGCATCTACCTGAAATGTTAGCTTCTTCCAGCAGATAGAAAACATATATATTGTCTTCCCTGATTCCTTCAAAGATAGTACTACCAGTTGAGCTATCAACTATAGTACATTTGTCTTTGCCAAAGTTGATACCATAACCATGATCAGCTAGATGACTTATGCTGAGCAGATTATGTTTCAACTCGGTAATCAGACAGACATCTTTAATCACGGGATAGGGAGACTTACCAACATCACCGATACCAATAATATACCCTTTCAAATTATTACCGAAGGAAACATAACCTTCCTTCTTTTTCTTCGACAGTGTTGCAAATAGGGTAGCGTCACCGGTCATATGCCGTGAGCAACCGCTGTCGAGGATCCATTTGCTTCTAGCATGTGAAGGGTGTTCCACCTACAAAACAGTTTGCAGATGAAACCTTTGGTACCCATTTCTTGTAGGGTCCTGAATTGTTAGCTTTAGGTATCCAAGCATAAACATTTAAATCTACAAGCTTTCTCATTCTACATGCAGATGATATATGACCAATGAGGCCACAATAATGACATTGTGCATGTCGAGTGTTGAAAGCTGAGTGGTGTGCATGGTTGGTAGGTTTGGGTTTTCTAGTATAGAAGAATGCATACCTATGATCATGTTTGGGCTTAACCTTTTGGGGTAAAGGTTTTATATGGTTTGGTCTGACAGTGTTTGGCTTGGGAATGTTCCAAATTCTCGGTAAGTGACACGTGTTAGGATAGGAAGCAGCAGGCTCAGGCTGTTTTCCTAACCTAATTTCCAACCTTTTGGAAGTGTCATATAACTTAGTATAATCAGAAGTGAGTGATTCCATTCTGATTTGTGCAGATTGAAGACTTTTCTTTTCTCTAGAAAGATCTTCTCTCAATTGGTCTATAATCTTGTCTTTCTCTTCGGATGACTGTTTAGTCTCGTGTAATAAGAGCTTTATAGAGGAAAGCTCACCAGACTCACTAACATTAGCTCTAACCTCAGCTAGTAGGTCGATAAGTCTTCCTATTTCTCCTTTGTACTCTTTGAGTACCTTCTTAGCGGTCTGATATTTACTACGCAGTTTCCTGTAGTCAAGCATCAGGTCACTGAAGGCATCTCCTAATTGCTCAAAGGTGAAGTCATCATATGTTTTTACAGGTTCAGTAGGTACCTGATCGATTGCCATGAAGCAGATGTTTGCAGCGTCCTCTGAATGTTCATCTTCTGAGTCGCTAGCTTCACTCTCATGCCATATGCTGGTGTTGGCATATTTCCGAGATGTTGATCTTTTCAGGTTTCCTTTTTCATACCTGTTGTTCTTCTTGCTCGATGATGAGTTGATGGGACAGTCCTTCTTCATATGTCCCTTCTTCTTGCAGCCATAGCAGACAGCATCTTTTTGATACCAGTTGTTGTTGTTGTTCTCTTTGACTCTCTTCTCATGTCTCATGAATCTTTTGAACTTCCTTGCTAGGAGAGCTTGATCTTCAGCGTCAGATCTACTGCTGTCTGAGTCATCTTCAGCAGCTTTTCTGTGCTGAGCCTTGAGGGCGATAGTCTTCTCCTTTGGAGCAGGCTCTTCAAAATCTTGTAGCTCCAGTTCATGAGTGAGTAGTTTACCCATGAGTACTTCAAGTGACATTGTGGTGAGGTCGTTTCCTTCAATGATAGCTGTAGCCTTTGGAATCCAGTTCTTGGTGAGAGCTCGCAGGAGTTTGCGAATCTTTTCGTGGTTACTGTAATCTTTGCCTAAGGAGGACAAAGGGTTTACAATATCCAAGAACCTCTCGAACATTTGTGTGACTGTTTCATTTGGCTTCATTTTGAACGCCTCGTACTCTTGAGTAAGTCTGCTGACTTTTGACTCCTTGACTTGAGTCGTGCCTTCATGTGTAACTTCGAGAAGCTTCCACACACCATTTGCAGTTGTGCATGTAGATACCCTGTTAAATTCTGTTCTGTCTAAGGCACAAAAAAGAGCATTAATGGCACGTGCGTCAAGACTGGCCTTTTTCTTTTCTTCCTCTGTATAACTGCTTTGGGGTTTTTCAACCAAAACTCCCTCGACATTTATACGAGGTGGCTTCTGATAGCCATCAAGAACAATAGCCCATAAGTCAAAATCAAGAGATTTCAAGAAGAAACTCATTCGTGTTTTCCAATAAGTGTAGTTAGTACCATCAAACAGTGGGGGTCTGTTTGTGGCCTGACCTTCACTTGTGAATTTCATAGTAGCCATGTGATGTGCTGTGATCTAATAAATAATGAATAAATAATAGCACTGTTACCTCGCTTTACCTGTAACACCCGCTCTGATACCAATTGTAGGAACGATATAGTAAAGCGTAATACTCTAGAGGGGGGGTGAATAGAGTTGGCAGCGGAATAATGCTAATTAAAAAAATGTTAGCAACACAATCACAGTATATAATCACAGTTGAAATAATGTAAAGGCAGAGTTCAGAAAGCAAACGCAAAGACAGCGATGTATACTGGTATCCCTCTGTTGAGGACTAATCCAGTCGGTAGAACTCTTGCTACCAGTTGAATCCACTATAGGAAAAACCGCAAGTTTTCTTACGAAGTCCTTGCAACTTCTACAACGCGAGCTTTGATACGAAGAACTCGTCCAACTTCAAATGTGAAGAGGTATTCTTCAATCAAGCCTTCTGATTACAATATCTCAGAAACTTCTAGACCGTACCGCACTGGCAAATCGACTAGAGGATTGTAACTGGCTTGGGATCTGAAAATGAAAGCTCTAGAAAACTCTTTGGAAGGCAGAAAGCTTTTTAGATAGAGAGAAGATTGAAAGTGAATGAGTGAATTGAAATGATCGAAATCCATCTCTATTTATAGGAATTCCAAAGGGAGAACTCTGTCAGAATTCGGGCAGAATTCGGGCAGAACTCGATGAGCAAATCTCGGTCAAATCCGCAACTGCAGGAGGACCAAGTTCCAGAGAATTCAAAAATCAAACGGCCACCAACCGAACTCTGGCCGAACTCTGGCCGAGTTCTGTCAGGGTTAGGTTAGGGTTTTAAAATAGATTTTTGGTGATTTTTGAAAACCTTTTTGAAAACCTTTTTGTAAACATTTTGATAGGTCATTTTTTAAAAACATTTTGAACTATTTTGGGGATAGCCTATTTGCCAGTACGACTCGGTGTACAACGTATTCCTAGACTCAAAATAAAGTGAAAAATTACATTGCATAGGAAGTACAGACTCAAGTAGGCAAACAGATCTTCAGTCTTGAACGGAGTGAATATCCAATCTTGCTTATGTCCAAGAAGCTGAGATGTCCCAACAAGCTTCGTATATCCAGACAGAGTTTTGATCAATTATTAAAATCAGGTTGACCATATGACCAATGGGCCAACAATAGGTTCGGAGAGGAGGAAGAAGCCGAGGAGGGAGGGGTCGACGGAGGAGGGGGCGGAGACGACGACGGAGGAGAGGGAGATGGGGACGGAGGCGCCGTGGGTGAAGCTTCATGAGGAGCACCGACGAGAGGAGGAGGGAGGAGTCGGACGGGGAGTCCGACGAGAGGAGGAGGGAGGAGGAGCGAGCTGCGACGAGAGGAGTCGGACGCGGCTGCCATCATCGGCGGTGGAGGAATGAGAAAACCCTAATTTTTTTGGAGTGGGATAGTCCCAAGCAATTTGTGGACAGCCCCCAACAAAAGTTCCACCTTCTTGGACTGCCTCCAAGAAGGGTTAGTCCCAAGTAAAAGTGGTAGTGCCCTTAGAAAAAACATTGTAAGACCTCTTCATAGTTAAAAGAAAACTCAGGATCGAGTCATTGAGTGTTCTAGGTTGAATGAGAATTTCAAAGTACTCCCTCATTTTCGTTGCAAAAAAAACAAGAACTATCAGTGCAAACTCTCTATCAAGAAACTTTCTACCATCAGCCTCGCATAGTTAGCATCCCCATCATCGATAGAAACAACTCAGAATTTCCTACAGAATGTGTAATGGGACAACCCATAGATAATAATAAAGTTCCAATATGGAACAATTTTCTACTTATTACTCGATTCATTTAACCAGGAGAGATTCAAATATACAAAAGCATATCTTTGGCAAAAACTTCCTTGGAATTTTACAAGAGAGGAGGCAAAATAAGTTCATACCAACCCATACATCTATATATATACCTTTCCATAAAAATATACACTCGAATCAAAAGGATCAGGCAAACTCTCCTTAGCCAATTGCACCCTCTGCATCAAAACTTCCTCGATCGTTCGTCCGTCCCTTCTCCCTCCAATTCGCTCCCCACATCTTAGCCTCGGCTATGGCTCGCTCCCTGTCAGAATCCTTCTTGGCCTCCTTTGGCGAGTCGTCCTTCTCCAACCATTTTAGCCCGTTCGCCCCGCCATCCCCTCCCTTCTCAGCCGCCCGTCCGCTACGGCTTGTCCGGTGGCCGGAGGCCGGTGCGGTAGCCGGGTCGTAGGCCTGGGATGCCAGGTAGGAGAGGGCGGTCACGACGTCGGAAATGAGAGGACGGGCTGCTGCCTCGTCTTGGATGCACATAGAAGCCACCGCAAGGGCCTGGTACAGCCCGCGCACGGGGTACCGGCCTTGGAGTCGTGGGTCGGCAAGCTTTGCGAGCTTCCTCCGGTCGCTGAACATCGGCCGGGCCTATAAAATAGCCTTCCATTATTGTCTATTTCCATGACAAATCTCTGAGGAGGTTAGTCCTCCAAACCCATTCAATAGAGTTCAAGCTTACTAAGACGCTAGAAACATTAGAAGTTACACGAGGTATGATCTAGAAAGCATGGACACTTCAAAAGACGGTGCCAGCGTCCATGTTCATGCCACACATCGTGTCGGACACACTAAAATTGTTGTCGTGTATGTGTCACCATTGTCACTATTGTGTTGTATTCGAGTCCATGCAACATATGGTGTGATCAAAATGGCTTAATAGGCGAGTATGCCTTGATGGTCTGATAAACTTAGAAACTAAACTGTCATCAATAGACGGATATCTAGTGATTATCTTCCTAAGTATGGGAGGTTCAGATGCTAGCCTTCTTAATATGCTACATTGGCAATCATTGTAGTAGACTAGCCTTAGAAGTTCACAGGCTTCGATTGCCTTGTATGTATAGGTACAATATGCATGTATGTCGTGCCCTAATATAAAGATTGAAAGATCACAAAATCCATATAAATCACTTTCTAAGATTGAGAGATCACAAAATCCATATAAAATCACTTTCTTAAGATTCATCGACTACTCGGTCAAGACAGGTTCTAACTAAAGTTGGAAGAATTTAAGTAATGGAAGATTCAGATCAAAGTTGGACACAGAGATTTAAGTAATGGAAGATTCAGATGCTATCATTGCCTAAAAAAGTTGGACACAGAAGAAACTCACCCATGTAACAAGATTCTGCTCTCCATGTCCTTTGCAGTTGTCAATGGCCTTCCTTCCAGTAATCAGCTCCAGGAAAACAACTCCAAAGCTGTAGACATCAGACTTTACCGTCAATTGCCCAGTCATAGCATACTCTGGAGCACAATATCCATAAGTTCCCATCACCCTCGTAGAGACATGAGATTTATCACCATCTGGACCGAGCTTCGCAAGCCCAAAATCTGAAAGTTTTGGGTGAAAGCCCTCATCCAATAATATGTTTGACGATTTGAAGTCTCTGTAGATAACTGGAGGTTTCGCTTCATGATGGAGATATTCCAACCCTTTAGCCGCACCTGCAGCAATTTTCATCCGAGTATTCCAATCCAGCGGTTCCTTATCGGGAGGGAGGTCTGCACAAAACGAAAACTCAAAGCTTTCAAGATAAGTTATGAAGCACTTCTAGCAATCCATTTAAAAAAAGACTTAAATGGCAGGTTCCTCAATATGAATTCACTAGAGAACTGGCGTGGCGGCTATGGGAAACAAATGATAAACAACAAAACATGACAATATTCAGACAAAGTTAAAAAAAATAAGTAGTCAGAACATTAGACACAGCATTTTTAGGCATAAACTCATTTTTAGGCGACAAACACAGTTCCATCCTTTTGTCAAAACACCAGCACATAGACGAGAAGAAATCTCACCATGTAAATGATCTTCCAAAGATCCCAAAGGCATAAACTCATACACGAGAAGTCGCTGGTCTCCATCGGAACAATACCCAATCAGATTAACGAGATTTGGGTGATGCACTAGGCTAAGCATGAGAACCTCCACCAGGAATTCTCTATTTCCTTGAAGACCATTCCTATCAAGCTGTTTTACAGCTACGGCCTGTAAAAAGTAGATGTATCCATCACCAAAATGTGATAAATCAAATGCAAATTAAAATGTACTGAAAGCTATATATATGGCAGCAACATATATAGTGTTGCACAAAAGAAAATAAACAGGTACTTTGCTGAAGGCCTTTAATTTGTAGATGATAGAGAAGAGATGGTTGTCTCCTTATGTATGTATACATATACAT
The DNA here is from genome assembly GCA_029216955.1 of Iris pallida. Taxonomy (NCBI): domain Eukaryota; kingdom Viridiplantae; phylum Streptophyta; class Magnoliopsida; order Asparagales; family Iridaceae; genus Iris; species Iris pallida. The sequence goes on from JANAVB010011399.1 coordinate 26,674,951, forward strand.
CAGCAGCATACGTAGTCACACACAAGAATGAAGAGGTAGTTCCATTGAAGGCCTGAATTCGTGAAGTAGGAGAATAGGGAGGAGACAATTGTCGCCTTATGTCACTCTTATGGGTATGGAGGGAAAGGGATGATAGAGTTGTTAGTAACAAGAAAGATATCAACTCTTGAAATTGCTAGTATCTCATCCTCTTGGGAAGGTAAACAGAAGAGATAATTGAGATAATGTGCCTCGGGGTTGGTGAGGTGTTGGTGATCTCCAGAAAGAAGTTTAGTTCCTGAGAAACTTATGTTCATCTTTGATCTGTGCCCAGATTGTTGTCTGACTGAATTCTTCTTTCTGGTTTCTTTTGCAGTTTTGGGTGTATCATTCCAAAACCTCAATGAAATGTTGTGCTGGAAATCTGGTTCCTTAAAGAGTATGTATGCTTCATCTCTTTCCTTAAATTTCTTTGGAGACCTTGAAATTCTTGAATCGAAACATCAAATATCTTCAATAAAAATATGCAGTATTTACTAAAACATCATGATATTTTACAAACTAATTACCTGTCCTGTGCTCTCAAGATGTCCTTTATAAACCCGACCAAATCCCCCTTCTCCTACATAACTTTCCGGACTAAAATTGTTTGTAACTGCTGCAAGCTCCCGAAAGGTAAAAGTTTGAGCCGATGCATTTATGCCGGGGCCTTCCTTTGGAACAATCGGTTCCTTTCTGGAATCCGAATTGCCTCTAGCCCTAGACTTATCATGTCCTGCACATTTTGTAAAGAAAAATGTGTTTGGAATACGTTTAAACCAAGAAAACTATAAATTCGTCAGAGTATCAACGTTGTTAATGGCTGGGAAAATGTGTCCATTGCAGTGTACCAACAGAAAGCAAATTATGTCACATGTAATGGATTATTATAGAAAGATCATAGAGGCTCTTGATCTCTAGTATATCAAAAGTAAATAAATCAAAATACTACAAGTACAATGCTAGACTCTTACAAGAAAGAACCAATGAGATGACACCCAATGAAGCTATAAACTTGAAACAATCGTTTACTTTATTCGAGTCTAGCACCTAAAAACCAACTGTCTCAAACTCAAATTTTGTTTATCAACTACATTCAGTAGGTATACTTAACCATAGTTCACATTTATGCATTTGAAGAACTAAATCACTGGAGTCCCAGATCAAGAGAGAAGGAGAACCAGTGTTATGGGCACACACGCATGAACAAACCACTCTGTTTTCTGTTCCTACCAAATCTAAATAAACTGAGGTTAATCCTAGTACCAGACAGCTACAACTGCAAGAAAATCACAACATATGATGAAATCAGGCTCAATTATCTCAAAACAAACTAATCAAAATCATTAGTGTATATAATGGATAAGAATTTCACTATTTCCCAAAAATGATTACAACCCATGAGCAATAATCAGATCAAGCAAACCAACAGAAGAAACGGATAAAGAATCCATGTTGTACCAAATTGAAAAACTTATGTATCACTAAATATCAGAAAGAAGTTTAAGGCTTGAGTTATCGAGATTGTTACTCTTTCACTTTTTGGCGTAATGTGCTATAGAGATGTTGAAGACTAAGTTATTTTATCTTTTTTTTTTCTGCGTTTATTATTTATTGTATTTTTCATTTCTAGTTAGGGTTAATGGTGTCATTTTATATACTTTTATTTCCTATAAATAAAGATATAATGCAACTCTATTCACAATGTAGCCTCCACTTCAACATGGTATCAAGCCATATGTTTTCTTCCTAGTTCTTCTAGTCTTCCTTTTGGTCTATATGAATTCTTCTTTGGCGGATGTCCGTCGCCTCTTCGGGTACGAATGTTTTGGTTATTCAATCTTTCTTCCATGATTTATTCGGATGTGAAGTCCTACTATCTTAAGATTATTTGTTAAGATGATGTGAAGTCCCTACTATCTTAGGATTATTTCTTGAGATGATTTGTTCCATTGATTTCTTCGGTATGCAAAGCCTCGTGTCTAGTTCGGAATAATTTCGGTACGCGAAGTCCAGACGTATTTTGAATGTTCTTTTGGGATTTCTACTTTCCGAACCCCAATATATTTTGGATTTTTTTTTCAAGATTTCTAGTCTTACAGAGCCTCGACCTACGTGGATATTTCCTACAGGATTTCTCGTTTTGGATCCAACCCACTAAGATGATTTTATTCAGAGATTTCTTCAGTTGGGAAGCTCCGGCTATATAGATAATTATGGGATTTCTTCTATTTCGGAATCCCATCTTACGTCATATGGTTTTTTCATTTTTCTTTCAGGATTACTTTGGTGTCAAAATGCCTTCTTTTGGGGATGATCTCCAGTTTCTCTTTCCAAGCTGGACTTACTTTCACCAAATTCCTGCTTGTGGAGGCGTGTTGAAGAATAAATTATATATATTTTTTGCATTTATTATTTTTTGTATTTTTATTTCTAGTTAGGGTTAATGATGTCATTTATATACTTTGTATTTCCTATAGTACTGGCCAAGAACCCTAATAAAGATATAATGACACTCTATTCACAATATGGCCTTCACTTTCAACAACAGAGACGAATGTTATTCCCTATAGCAAAATTTATCATTTTACCTCTTTGTCCAAAATTTGGAGGGTACTCCTTGGTTGCATGAAGCCATGAACTTAAACTGCAATCTAAAAAGAAGGTCTATCAACCTACCAAATAGCCTCGTAGGCTTTATGGCATGGTCATGTCATGCTCATAGCTACCTCGGCTAGGAGTTTGGCACCAACAAAGAAGGTTAGTCGACATGTGGGCATAAAATTTTGTCAAATTTTGTATTGAGCTTTTTTTATGCTCATAGCGGACCACATTTTGATGGAATAAAACTTCGATGATGATGATGATGAAGTTTAAGGTTTGAGTTTCCCATAAATGTTGTAATCCATGCCTCCATGATCGATAATCAGATCAAGTAACAAACAAGCTAAACAGACAAAGCAGAATCCATGTTGTACAATTTTTTTTAATAAAAAATTACTATCTTCTAGACTATAAGGTCTGAGTTCCAGCTGTACAACTAAGCCTAATATAACTTCATAATCAAGACAAGTGAAACTTGATGTGATTTAGTTATAGAAGCTCAACACCAGATGAATCAAATTTTACATATATAAATAAAGTTATCACCTATGATCTATATCTAATTGTGTAAGTACCACTTTGGATTGCAGTTACGTTTCATACGGACATTTTCTCAAACGTGCTATTATTTGGTGGCTCAATTGGGCGTTTCTGGAATGTTAGCCAACAAGCTTCCATAAATGGTCGATCAAATATCAACCTCCAAACTACAACCCCAACTATGCCTAATTAAAGACCTCAATCAACAAAGAAAGCAGCATAAATATAATTCTCTCAGAACCCATCTATGCTTATTGTTTACAAAAATCTGTGTTTCCTACATTTTTAAACAAGTTGGAGATTTTGTCACAGTATTGGAGGCATTATCTAGTATTACATAACAACAGTATTGAGAAAGTCGTAATGCTCAACTGACCCACTAAAGCATATTCATTATGTACATGATTGACAACACTCAAGTACAAATGCAATTCAACATCCAGGATAAGACAATCAAAACCTCAAAAGAAAAGTTGGTGTAGATTTGACATCCAAGAAAAACCTAAGCAAAAATCGGCCGAACCCACTTGGGGTCTAGCATCTCACAACCATCTAAAACATATTCATTAGTACATCATTGACAACACCAAAGCACAAATCCACAGTTCAACATCCAGGAAAGACTATCAAAAGATCGAAAGAAAAGTTGGCATAGATTCGCATCGTTATAGACTTCAATTTAAGCAAAAATCTTTAAATCAAAATGAATCAAACAAGTTTCTAGAACAAGACTATTGAACCAATAAATATAACTCACTATGCATGCAATAAACATATTTTTAACAACAAATTTCTCAAAACTAATCCTACCACAGATCAATAATCATCTAGACCAAAGAAAAGTCCAAGAAATCAAATCGATCCATTTACTATGCATCCATGATCCAACAAAACAATATAAATTAACGACAAATTCTCAAACGAATCATAACCCAGACCAATGGTCAACTGCAAAGAAGTATAAGTTCAATAAGCAAAATCCTACTAATAAAAGTGAATCAAATAGCTCTCCGGAACAGACCTATTGAAACAATTGAATTCTGCATTTAACCTCCAAATAAATCTATAAAAAATATATGACTATTTCGCCCAAAAGAAAGTGGTTCTAAAATCGAATTCAACATGGATTTGTCTGGTTCCAACGTTGAACCCATTGAGCCAATTAAGTTCTAGCATCTAATCCTCAACTAAATCTAACTAATCCTAACCCAGATCAATAAGCATTTAGAACCGAATCAAAGGAAACTCCAATAAAATCGACCAATTGACCCGATAATTGAAGCTTAAAAATTCATCCAAAACAACACTACAAATTACCCAATAATTCTCAAAAGTAGTCAGATCAAGTACTCAACTATAGAAGTAAATAAACTTAAAACAAAATCAAACGAGCTAAATTTAACCGATCGATTAGGGGAGGAACCATCGGCTCCTCCTCTTTCCTACAATCATCATCCTTCCCATTGCCAATTCAACTGCTAGCACTCTCTAGAATCATGTCCACACAAACAGAGTATTCCAGTATCCAACCTCCAACCTCCAACTAGATCTGACTCACAATGCTCGCAATAAATATTATATCATATTTTACCCAAAATTAATCGCAGCCCTGATCAGTAAGCCTCTAGAACTGGATCCAATGAAAAATAATTGACTGATTGAACCAATTGAGCTCTAGCATCCAATAGCAAGTACATCAAACCCACGAATACTACAAATTAACAACAATTCTCGAAGCTAGTCTTGACCCAGATCGAGGAATCAACTACAAATGCGGAAACTATACAAACATCCAAAATCTAGCGAAATGAAACTACATCATGAAATCTATAGCTCGATCAAAGAAGACTCCAATATAACAGAACTGACCCAATTGATAATAGCAACTAAATCAAACTAAGCTGACAGTTCCTCCAATACAATTTAGCTAAACAATTAACAACAAAACTAAAAACTAATCAAAATTTTCCAATAAAATGAAATAGACCTGAATTTAGCCGATTTATCTGCGGAGGGACCATCGGCTTCTCCTCCCTCCTACAGTCGTCCACTCTCCCATTGCTCGGGTTCAGCTTCTCTTCCTCCTTGGAATCGAAACAGGGGAAGCAACCCATGCCCGTCTCCTAAGTCGATCCAAACGCCACGAGAGCAGCAGAAAGATTCGATCTTTCGATGCCTCTCTACAAAAAAAAAAAAAAAAAAAAAAATTCACTTCCGACTTGGTTTGTTTGGTTTCAGTGGTGATGTGAACACTGGAGGAAGAAGACGAGCCGGCTATTTACTTTTTGGGTTTAGACGTGTACTTATGTACATAATACCAAATGTTTTTTTTTACTTTACAGACTTGAAATGATTCCAAATGGGCGGTCCTATACCCTCATATAAATTAAAAATTAAGCAAAATAAATAAGTTCTAACTAGTAATTTAACCATCCGATTATATAAGGCTAATTATAAGGACGTTTCACTTTTTACTCAGATCTAGTCCACGAGCTCAGAGTAAAAATTAATCAGAAAGTCTATTTTTTACTTAGGGCTGGCCCCTCCCCCCACCACAAAACCCAATTTTTTATCTTCATTTCAACCTTTTACTCTCTCTTCCCAAAACCTCTTAAACTCCCACATCTTCTTCTCCACAACCTTTATCTTCTCATCTCCCGTAAAACCTAGATTCCTTTTCAATCTTGTTCCCAATTTTAGAGATGGCACCCAATGGCTCCTCACAAACAAGGTACAAACCCTAATGCTTATTGTATGCGGTTGATATTATTATTTTTGAAATTTTTTTGGAAGAAATTATTCCTAATTCTAGGACTGTTAAAATATTTTAGAAAAATTATTGTATGGAGATGATGGAGTTTAGGACTGTCAAAAAATTATTGTATACAGAAAAAAAAACTTCTCTAATTTTGGAATAAATTATTCCTAACGTAGCCCGCGGCATGAAAATTACCTAGGACTGCCACATTTTTAGGCAGTCTTAGCAGCATGTAGGACTGCCAAAACTTTAACAGTCCTAAAATGGACTTGTTGTACAACAAATTCATTTTGGGACTGCCAATTTTTTTGCAGTCCTTGGCAGTCTACATGCTGCCAGGACTGCCAAAACTTTTGGAGTCCTAAAATGGACTGACTGTACAACAAGTCCATTTTAAAACTGCCAAAATATTTGACAGTCATGATAGTATCTAAGACTGACAAAAGTTTTGACAGTCCTAAAATGGACTGACTGTACAACCAACAAGTTCATTTTAGAACTGCCAATTTTTTTGGCAACCTGATAATATCTAGGACAACCAAAATTTTTGACAGTCGTAAACTCCAAATTTTGATTATTTGTTAATTAAATTTCAATATTTATAGTTGTGACCCGAAGAAGTAGAACGTTGACGCCGGTCCTAAAAGAAAATGCCCTATTGCATCGGAGCACAAGACACGTCAAGCTGGGAGAGTTATTAAGTAACCAATAACTATCAGAGAACCAAAGGAAACCTCTCAAGTTAGACGACGTGGAAGCAAAGACACTACAACTCGTTCGAAACAACCGGTGACTCGTCCTTATTCTTCTTCCTCCTACTCCTCCAATGATGATGTACCCATTGTCCGAAGAAGAGGAGATGATGGTGCCGGACCGTTTCGCGTTGTGAAACTTTGATTTATCAAATTGTAATATACTAAATTATCAAATTGTTGTAATACTTTGAACGGAACGCATGTAATATACTAAATTTTGTATTAATTGCATCTAGACAATATGATTGTAATCCTTTGTCAATATTAGTTGTTTCTTTCCTTAAACAATACTAGGACTGTCTTATGGTTATATTTTGTTCTTATGGTCCTAAATAAAAATTTTGAGATTGTTTTGGAATGTAATATTATTAGACTACTTGTGTGATTGTTGAGTCTATTGTGATGTTAAAATGGACGAGTGTCATTTTGCGTATCATATTGCCTTATCATATTGCGTATCATATTGTCGTATCTAGAAATGTGAAGTTCATTTTCGGCGTATCATATTGTGTATCATTTTTGTCGTATCATATTGCATATCATATTGTCATATCATATTGCAGTATCATATTTCGTATCATATTGTCGTATCATCAAGTTAGGTCCTAGGAATGGTTAGGGCTGTCAAAAATTTTGACAGTACTGAGAGGAAATTGCTGTCACAACAAGTTTATCTCCTGGAGATGGTTAGTATTGTCAAAAATTTTGACAGTCCTGAAAATGGTTAGGATTCTAAAATAAATTTAAAATTAAGAGACTTATCTCTAAAATAGATTATAGACCGTATATAGATGAAAATTTATTTTGAGATGAACAAAATTGAGAGATTTATCTCTAAAATAGATTTAAAATTTTGAGTTTTTTTTAAACCGAGTAGATAATTGAGAGACTCTAAAATATATTTAAAACTGAGAGACTTATCTGCAAAATAGATTTATAGATCGTATATAGATGAAGGTTTATTTTGAAATGAAAAAATAAATTGAGAGACTTATCTCTAAAATAGATTTAAAACTTTGAATTTCTTTTAAACCAAGTAGATAATTTATTTACTTTTAAATCGAGTAAATTATTTACTTATCTCTAAAAATATAAAATTCTTCTAAATAAGTGAAAAAATATTACAAAAGTTGTGCGTTGTTAGCATTCTACTTATGCTTTCCCGGTTATTAAAAACAAATTTTTTTTAGGACGGTCAAAATTTGTTTGACAGTCATTCCAACTGGGAGCACTATCAAAAAATTTGACAAATTTTGACAGTCCTTTCAATTGGGAGGATTGTCAAACACTGTCAAACAAATTTTTTGACAGTCCTCCCAATTGGAAGGATTGTCAAAAAATTTGACAGTCCTACCAGCCTGTCAAAAATTTTGGCAGTCCTAAAAAATTGTTGTTCAATGTCTTATGTAAGACTGTCAAATTTTTTGACAGTCCTAAAAAATTAGGATGTTCAATGTTTTATATAGAACTGTCCAAATTTTTTATAGTCCTTTCAATTGGTAGGACTGTCAACATTTTTGATAGTCCATCATCGTTCCAGTTGCGACTGTGGACGAATTTTTGAAGTTCGTAACCCTAAAATGGGTTCAAAACTTCGACAATTTCGTCTAGAATGAATATTAATGTAATGTCCCGCTCCGCACGAGGCATTTGGTTGCCTTGTTGGATGATATCAGGATGTTGGACCGTGACTTATGTTGGGAATCAGGAGAATTGAGACTGATGCAGTCTCTCTTAGCTGACTAGACGGAATAGATATTGGAACGTGGCTTGCTGGTGGAGCTACGCTTAGTGGAATTGTGTGTGATCGGAACAGGAAGATCCTTTTATGCAAGTGAGTGGAACTGTCCTTCCTCCTCCTTACTCCTTCATGATTAATAAAATGAAGTATTGAAATGCTATGAATTGTCCCTAAATGTCCCATGTTTTAGTTGCTGAATAATAGAGATGCTTATGCTGAGAATTATTGAAATGTACATCACATGAACATTGAACTGCTAATGTGATTTGATGCCTGAGAATGAATTGATAACATTGCCTCTTATGTTTAATTCTGCTGAAACAAATGAAATACTTGAATAATGAGACGCCTTGTGAATGATAGAATAAGAAGAGAACTGGCTATGCTATCGACCCAATGATCCAATGAAATAATGGAATCATGTACCTTCTGTATAACTGTTGCTATTGCCTATTTTAATATAAGCAATGAAATGAATGATATTGTCCCTATGAAATGAAATGCTACATGTTCCTTGAGAAATGAATAATGTGGGAATGCTTCAATGTATCTGAGTTGGTGGAACAAGAAATGAATGATTGGAAACAATGAGAATTGATGAGGCTTGGGATCGTTGAGATCACCAAGTGAAATGATGATAATATTGAGAATGAGTAAGTCATTGAACATGACTTGAATGAGATGAATGATGATGCACTGTTGCCTGTACTTATTTCAATATTTTACCATGCATTTTATGTTCACGATCGAGTCGGACACGCATTCGCATGGTCATAGGACAACTTATGCATAAGAAATAGGGATATGTTTTCTCGGACGGTACCCCGGGACATTAGGGCGACCGATCCGGCCTAGGAGGAAACATTGGCGTGCCAGTAGGGGCACGGGTTTTGCGAGGCATCCTTTGGGGCTAGCTACCTTCTCTGGAGTCATCACATTACCGATGAAGACCTATATGGCAACGTCAGTATGGTTAAACACCAGTGACCATGTAGTTAGGATGCACGCTAATGAATGTTTTGTGCAGGCAAAGTAAGTATATCTGCTAACCTGTATTTGATACAGGTACGAGGGAGTTGGCTATTGGTAAGAAATCACTTAAATGTGATATACTCAATATATGTGGTGGTTTAACTTGCGTGCTTAACGTGCCAAGTAAATGATGTTGTGTGCAATCTTTCAATATGAGAATTTGCTTAACCTGTTAAATTCAGTCTGCTTGCAAGATGCCTTACTATAAACATTGCACAATCATAATATACATTCTAAGTGACGCTTTCTATGAGAATAATCATAACATGTTCAAGATGTTAGAACTTTTGATGCCGCAATGATGCCTTGTCATGATAACGCCAAGTATGCTTTAATGATGCCTTCACATGAATATTGCTAAGAATATGTTTACATGCCTCACTATAAATATTGCCCATAAACTGTAAAACTGATGCCAGGTCCCAAATAGAAAGATCATTTTAATAAATGCTGCTTAAATGGTTACATAAATGTTGGTTTAGGCGAGTGGGTTGGATTCTGCTCGCTAGTACATAGATGATGTGCTGACCCGTTTTGTGGGCAGATGCTAGTGCTTGGGATATTCTACACACGAAGATTGGCTTGATTGGTCCCGCGGCATCGAAGATTTGCTGGGCATACAGAAGCTCTCCTTGTACAAGATGATGTCTTCTGTTTATAAAGGGCATAATGTATGGAACATTATAATCAGTTGTACCAGTGAGTTGTAAGCCAAGTAGGTATATCGAGTTGTAATCCAATGTATCCAAGTATCACATGTAAGCTTTGTAGCATTGTTCAGTTGGCTTTCAATGTAACATTGAGAATTGTTGTAAGCATTGTACTTCAATACAAGTCTTGTACTCTTCTTCAATTATCGATAAAGAGAATAAAGTTCTATATATCTCTGTGTGACTTCAAGTTATCCTTTTATCTTCGCTGCTATAAAGAAGTGATGTATTTCTATTCAATAAGAAATATTGTCCTCATTAACTTCAATTTGTCTGCTTCTGCCGCTGCGATGTGTTCCTATTTGAAGATTATCAATTATGTACCATCTTTGTCTTGTACAAGTACAATACTAGACTTGTACGATATCACATCCAAGCGAGGACGTTCGATTCCAAGAGATAAAATAGGTGAATAAATGACTCTACGAATCGAGGCGTGATAAATTGGTATCAGAGCACGGCTTTACGTCCTTGGTCTCTTCTTTCATTCGTTTTAAATCAGAGTTGCATCGACGATTAACCAAAGTTGCTTCCGCGATCACTCAACGTTGCTTCCGCGATTAAATCAAAGATTGCTTTCGCAATTATGCTGTTGTTGTTCTGTAATCATCCTATGTGATTTGTGTCTAAAAGTTCGTTGACCCTCTTGGCTGCTCACTGGATGTTCCATACAATAAGTCTATATACATTGTGATGCCCCTGAATGAATGATTATTGTTGGTTTGGACACAAATAACCCAACAATGACTCGATGCCATAGTATGCTATATTGTGAATGCTGTTTGGAATTGTGGGAATAAAGAAAAGTGGCTATGTATGTTGTAACAAGTTGAGAATGGCATGTGATGTTGGGAAAAGAATTGTGAATGGGGTAATTGATGGATGAGTTCAACGGAACTGGTGAGTTGACTCATGTGTGCTGACTAGTGCTTTTGAGACCCTAAGAATGTTGGCTTGTGATATTGAGACCCCGAGATGTTGGCTAAGTGTTGTGATCATTATAGATCACGAATGTCCGGAATAGACTTGGATTGGTATTGTTTAAGGAGGGCTTCGTTTCTGAGTGGTATATTGCCTCTACCACCTCAGAACGAGATGTATGTTGACCCTTTCCATAGGATAGCAAGGAGACTATTGTTTGCAAAAACAAAAAAGTTTATTCCAAACTTGTGAAAGAATAGTACAAAGTACAATAAATTCTGGGGAAGTACAACTGTAGGAATCGGATCAGAAGACGATCACTTTATCCCTTGAACTATGTGAACTTGAAGACTGTAGCCTCTGGAGAATGCAGCAGCAATTTTGCAAGAGTTCTTGATCTCTATGCGTATGTATGTGATGCTTTAACAATGATTGGAAACTCTATTTATAGAGTTCAGGAAATAACTATTTTAGCAGTTATTCTGATGTGCGTGAGGCTTGATTGCGCCATATTGGGTTGCGCCAACCTTCTGTTGCGTCAACTTTCATTCAGTTATAAGTCGTGTACTAACTGTATTTAGACGCATGGCATCATGTGATTGAGATGCGCGTGGTCGTGTACAGGATAGTAGACACATCTTGAGAGATTAGTGGCATGTGCACCACGTCATCCTGCTTTAGAGATGAAAATTGTTTCAACTTTATCAGATTGCGCGAACTTCAGTTAGTGAGCAAAACTGTGCTGGTTTAAGCTGCGCCTAGACACGTGGCAGCTTTTGAGCAGAAGTCATTCAGATTGCGCCTAGGCGCAACTAAAGATTTTGTCTGGATTGCGCCTAGGCGTAACTTACAAAGCGTACAGGACAACTGTCAACCAACTCTCCTCGAGCGGTATAATTTATGGGATTTGAAGAGATTTTCCTCGTTCACTGTGGTGTCAGTTGTCAGTGTTGTCAGGTAATGATGGCTATTAAATATCAGACGCCACGTAGACTTTAGCGCAATAAGACTGGGCGCAGTCTGATATATGGCACAACCTGTTCAACGGCACAGTTTGTTCTCTGAGCTTCATATCAGTGGCGCAACCTGATTGTTTGGGGCGTAACTTGATCACTGGTTAGTAGGTTCATGGCGCAACTTAATTTTTAGGCCCTACAAGACCCTCTTCAAAGTTTTCAAAACTTTAAAAAAAATATTTCAAAGTTTTGAAATACTTTGAATTTATAAAAGTTTTGACGGAGTTAAGTTGCGCCAGTCAATGCCTGGTCATCACAATTAAATTTCTTTCTCAAAAATACTCAATCTCCTCTTCGTCTTCCCAAGTTTCATTGATGATTTTTTCAGTTTCCCATAAGGAATATGAAGAGTCAATTTAGTGATATATATGTAGAGGCTAATTTTCATACTTCATTCTTCACCTCTGTAATTCCGATGGCGTCTAAGAAGGAGATGGAGGCCAATGTTGTCACCAACATCAAGTCTCCTGAAGCAAAACCCGACGTCATGTCTGCCACTTATTTGTTGGAGGCTGACCCGGCACTGAGGGCGACGAACTTTCTAGACTGCTTCGGGTTAAACCCAACCGTCTTCAATCGCTCGAGTGGTGGGCCATCCTCTGAAGAGCACGGCAATTTGGAGGGATTCCTTAACCTGATGCGTCGCTCGGGAATCCACAACATGCAAGAATTGGACGCCGCCCTTCGTTAGACCAATGAAGACAAGAAAAAGGAATGATGTTTTAGCATGACAACTTTTAATTCTCTTTTCTTGCGTCCTTGTTTGTAGGGGTCCACCCATCTTTATAATAAAATTTATAATTTCTGACATCATTATTGTGTGGCTAAGATTCCAAGTAGCGTATGTAGATACACTCCTTAGATGAATTCAATGCTTACTGTTTCCCTGAGAGACACATGGCAACCATCACATGGTTTTAGGCGCCTATTGTTTAGTTTTTTTCCCGAAATAGGCTCCTAAAATGATGCACCCGTTTTCATTCTTCAGCACTTTAAAAAGGATAGCCAAAACGAAAGAGACATTCATGTTTTCTAAAAAAGATGACTTCTCACAAGGTCCCACTGTCCAACAATAATTCTACATTCACAAGTTTACTTGCGCCACTTCCACCTGATGCCATTCTTTCGTATGCTGCGCCTTCGGAAGCTGGTAAGTCTCAACAAAGAGCCAATAGTTTTCACACATGAGCATTTTATTTTGTGCCACCTTTTACTAAGACAATTTTGAAGATAAGTTTTGACTTGTACAAATGAAGTGCACGTTGTAGATACATGCTTGAAATTCTGAGAAGAAGTGCATACTGCAATCATTGTCTGATTTCGGTCAGAGACACGCACTGTTGATATGCGCATGTTGATCGGCGCACACTGTTGATATGCGCCTGACTTCAGTCAGAGGCGCACACTGTTGATATGTGCCTGTTGATCAATCAGAGGCACACACTGTTGATATGCGCCTGACTTTCTGAGAATAGGCGCGCAGTGTGATCCAGTGCTTAGCTTCAATCAGAGGTGCACACTGCTGATATGCGCCTGAATTTCTGAGAATAGGCGCGCACTGTGATCCAGTGCTTAGCTTTGATCAGAGGCGCACACTGCTGATAGATTTTTTGCTAAATCTTTTTTTCTTTGTTGATGTTTGTAGAAGTCTGGTTGGTAAGTTTCTTCAGGACTGGCATTGGCAATTTGAATGCTATGAAGAGCATTCTTCTGACACCCACATCAGACAGCTCATGTGATTCTGACACTCAAATCAGACAGTTCAGGACTCTCCGTGTTCCAGAAGGGTCTTCCTCAGATGGTAGGAAGAGCCTATACACATGAGAGTTGGATGGTGGAGAGACAGAATTAGGAATCGTATCATAAGGGTGATCTCATTCCTAATTCTCCTGGCGGGTCGTCTTCTCTCCACTAGTTGTATTGACAACAGCTCATCTTTGGGCTGCTGTACTCAGTGGTTCTCCTTTCGTATTTCTGAGAGAGAAGACCAGAGTTGATTCCATTGTCTAGCTCGTTGCTTCAGGTCGAGACGACAAGGAACTGGCATCAACAAATAAGAAGATCCAAAGATGTAATAGACCTTCATGTTATATTTAGAATAAAAATCCGAGATGTAATAGATTTCCATTAAGATGTATCTATGTTTTTAAAGAAGGAATAAAGAATGATTTTCTCTTCTTTTATGATCTGATTTTGATGTGGTGATATTGAAAATAAAATTAAGGAGAAATGTGGAGATGACAAGTTGCTAGTGTAAATAAACCAAATTCAGAAGCAGGGAGAATGTGAACTCTCGTTTATGAAAAGTGAGCAGTCACTTCAATTTTCGAGAAAGGACACTGAATGAATGAACAATTACTGCAACTTTCGAGGAAGAGAATAAATGAATGAACCATCATGTCGGTTTTTGAAGAAAGGAAAATGAACGAACAGTTATAAATGAACGAACGGTTATAAATGAACGAACAGTTGTGTTTCTTCCAAAAAAGTCGCATCGGTTCTCGATGTTGACTGTTTAATTGTTCTGTCTATAAATAGAACAAAACTTTCGTAGATATTGTCACTTTCTTTTCATTTTGTACAAAATGTCTTCCAAAGATTTGCTCACTCTGAAGATTGAAGGAGAGACCGAGACGTCCTCTGCTGAGCCTCCAGTGCCTCCTCAAAAAGAAAGAGGTGAAGGCTCAACTGCTCCTGTTCCAAGACGGGACTTGATTGCTGAGCTAGTGGAACCTGGGAAAACTGTCGAAGAAGAAGCATTGAGGATGGCTGCTTGCGAGTTTTTTGTGAGTTCAGACAATGAGATGTTTGAACTGTTGGCAAACTATGTATTTAATCATGAAAGATCGGGGCCTCCTCCCCGTCCTTAATATTATGTAACTCCATTCTGCTTTTGAATAAAAAATAAACTTTTATTTACATCATGTCTCTGAAAATAAAGTACATTTTATCTTTATACATAATATTTCTTGAAAAATTTGTCATTGATAGACATCATAGCGACTCTGCCGTCCATATCTGTTAATTGATAGGCTCCATTTGAGAAGACTTTATTTACCACATACGACCCTTCCCATTTTGTCTCGAACTTGCCTTTGCTCATATGTGTCATAGTCATAGGACGTCTGACTGTAAAAACTAACTCGCCTTCCTGAAATGTTCGTACTCTGACTTTGCGATTGAAAGCTTTTGAAATTTGGGCTTGATAAAGTTCGATGTGCTGTTGAGCTAAAAGTCTTTTCTCGTCGAGCGCCTCCAATTCTTGAAGCCGAAGACGATCATTATTTTCTGTAGTAAGCTCGTTAGCAATGGCGATTCTCAATGAAAGAATTTGAATTTCCAGAGGTAGGACGGCTTCACATCCATATACTAGGGAAAAAGGTGTACAACATGTGGGGTTACGGATAGTAGTACGATATGCCCATAGACATTCTCCAAGTTTATCACTCCAATTACGTTTGTTAATAGAGACAAACTTTTTAAGAAGTTTGATAATGGTCTTGTTGAAGCTTCAGCCAACCCGTTAGCCGCAGGATTATAGGCCGTAGAGACAACATTATTGATTCTGTTGTCATCACAAAACTTATTAAACTTCTGGCTGATGAATTACGGCCCATTATCATGGATAATTCGGCGAGGGACACCAAATCTGTATATCACATGATGTTTGATGAAGTTGATGATACTACCAGTTTTTACTTCAGCCAAAGGTATAGCTTCTGCCCACTTGGAGAAATAATCGGTTATTGCCAAGATGAACCGATGTCCTTTAGATGAAGGAGGATTGATAGGGCCAATTATATTCATGCCCCAAGCTTTAAAAGGCCATGAAGCAGCAGTCGGATGAAGAAATTCTGACGGTTGATGGATGAAATCTGCATGAATTTGACATGCACGATATTTCCTTGCATAGTCAATAGCATCTGATACCATAGAGGGCTAGTAGTAGCCCATACGTCGAATACGATCCTGTAGTTTAGGACCAGGCTGATGTGCTCCACAGACACCATCACGAGCTTCGCGTAATATTTGCTTTGCTTCATCACCGGCGAGACACCTCAAGAGTAATCCATCAAAAGTTCTTCGATAGAGAGTTTTAGTAGTATGATTATAATAGAATCGAAGCGATCGGCGACGGATATTTGTAGCTTCCTTAGGATCTTCTGGCAAGATGTCATGTACTGCAAAATCAATGAAAGGTGCTCTCCAGTCCTCGCAAGTGACATTGACTTCAGTTAGATTGCTGAATTCAATGTTGTGGTTGTTTTCGACACAAAATAGTGCTCAATTAGAGATAACAACTATTTGTTGTCTTTTGACTGGA
Organism: Iris pallida; assembly: GCA_029216955.1. Classification (NCBI taxonomy): domain Eukaryota; kingdom Viridiplantae; phylum Streptophyta; class Magnoliopsida; order Asparagales; family Iridaceae; genus Iris; species Iris pallida. The sequence continues at coordinate 26,691,370 of JANAVB010011399.1, forward strand.
ACTGCCAATACCGCAGCTAGGTTAGCTAAGGCATCGGCTTCTGTATTGCATGCACGACGTACATGTTCGATGAAGAACCCTTTGAATGAAGAAGCTATCCTGGTTGTTGCTTCATGGTATGGTACCAAATCTTGATGTCGGACTTCATATATGCCTCTAACCTGATTAACAATCAGTTTAGAATCACCATATACTTCGAAATATTCAATATTCAATTGTTTGGCTAATTGGAGTCCAATGAGCAAGGCATTGTATTCTGCCACATTGTTAGAGCATGATTCGTCTAAAGAATAAGCCCTTTGAATAGCTAATCCATCGGGTGAAACGAGAACAATTCCCACTCCAGCCACAAGGGCACCTCCAGGTCCAATTCTAGAAGCTCCATCAAAGAACAACCTCCAGGTAGAAAATTCTTCTGAGATCATATTTGATTCCAATGTTTCATCAGGAATCTCATCATAGAGTTTAGATGTCTCAGGGACAGGATGAGCTGCTAAAAAGTCAGCAAGTGCTTGGCCTTTCACAGACTTTTGAGGAACATAAACCATATCATATTGCGCTAATAATATGGCCCATGTGGCCAGCCTAGAATTGAGTGTACTTGGCTTCTTCATTAAGACTCGAAGAGGATTGACTCGGGATATGACATGAATAGTTTGGCCTATAATGTAATGTCTTATTTTCTGAACAGCAAACATTAAGGCTAAACATTCTTTCTCCACCGGACTATAACGATGTTCAGCTCCAAACATCGTTCGGCTAAGATAGTAGATGGCTTATTCATGACCTTCCTTGTTCTTTTGAGCTAGCAAAGGTCCCAATGAATGATCCATTGCCCGGACATACATTAAGAAAGGTATTCCTAAGATCGGTGGTACAAGAACCGATGGACTCATTAAATACCGTTTTATGTCATCAAATGCTCGTTGACATTCTTCCTTCCAAACGAAAGATACACCTTTCTTCATTAATTGAGTAAATGGTCTGCAATGTCCAGATAAATTCGAAATGAACCGCCTGATGTATGCAAGTTAACCTTGGAATCCTCGTAGCTCTTTTAGGTTACGTGGAGGACGCATCTCTTGAATGACTTTGATCTTCTCGGGATCAACGTGTATACCCTTAGAGGTAATGACGAAGTCGAGAAATTTACCACTAGAGACACCCAAGAAAGACTTGGTGGGGTTCATTTTGAGTTGATGCTGGCGCATTAGATTGAAGATAGTTCTTAAATCTTGAATGTGATCTTCCTTGAGACGACTTTTGACAGCAATATCGTCAACATAACATTCGACATTCTTTCACAGATGATCGCGAAAGATAGTACTCATAGCCCGCTGGTAAGTTGCACCTGCGTTCTTTAGACCAAACGGCATAAATGTATAACAGTACACTCCACGAGGAGTACGAAATGAAGTATGTTTCTCATCTTCAGGATTCATCCGGATTTGATTATATCCAGAAAACCCATCCATGAAAGAAATTCGTTCGAATCCACATGTGTTGTCGATCATGACACACTACCAGAATAAGTCATTTTAGCGAAGCCTAAAGACGTCACTAAAACGCCTAAAGACGTCGCTAAACCAGTTTAGCGACGTATTTAGCGACGTTTTTCTCTTGTCGCGGAAACCTTAGTCGCTGTTTGGAAAGACGTCGCTGATCGTCGCCAACACCAACGTCTACCGACGCAGAGCTATGTCGGTAATATACCGACGTTTACCGTCATTTCGTCGATGAAATAGCGACGTTTAGGATGTCGCTATACGTCGATATTTTCTGGGAAAATTAGCGACGTTTACGATGTCGCACTGCGTCGGTATATCATGGGGAATATTAACGACGTTTTGTGATGTCGCTATACGTCGGTATATCCTGGGAAAATGAGGTAAAATCCTGGAAAAGTTACCGATGTCTACCGACGGTTACCGACGCACACCGACGAAACTGACGTCGCTATACGTCGGTATCCTGGTAATATATGCCAGTTTAGCGAGTCTACCGATGCAATGTGCCGTCGGAAGGCGTCGGTAAACGTCGACAGACGTCGCTAAATTTGAAAAAAAATAAATAAAATAAATTGCAGTATGCATTTTTCTCCACAGAATCATTTTCTTCCTGCAGTTTAATCTGAAACACAATACACAAGCACATTTTATCCCTGGGTTCGCTGACCCCTTCGGTGGAACACTCAACACCGATAAATTAACATCCAAATGAAACGAATAACAACATAAAATAATCAAAGTCCACACAACATATATAAACCAATATCCAAATTGTCATGGGTCTACACAACCAATAACCAATGTATCTATGCAACCAACAAACAAGTGTCACAAACAAATAAGTGTCACAAATAAATACAAAGAAAAACAAGTACTCAAACACTCAATACAAACAGTCCTAAGTAGGATTACTGGGGATCTGGAGCAGGAGGGGGCGCGCCACGACGAAGGGCCAAGAAAAGCTCATAGTCCTCCTGTGAAATCGACACCGATGAAGGAGGTAGTGACGTCGGTGGAGTTGGTGTCGATGAAGAAGGCAGTGGCGTCGGCAGAGTCGACGACGATGAAGGTGCACCCGGAGGACGATAATGCTCCAACGCTGCAAGTCGCTGGTGGAATGAATCCATGATAGATAACATTCCATCACTGCTATCAGCCACCAAATTCTGCACCAATCTCAGCTTCTCGCCCATGGTCATCTGTGATGCCTGCAGATCCAATACGTTGCGCTCCGTCGACGCTCTAATATCGGTGACGCTCCGCTCTGTCCATTCAGTCATATTTCGGAGCTCCATAATGCTGCGGTCGAACGCATCCAATCGTGCTATAAGCGTAGGCTCGTCCTACTGGTGCTGAGACTGGTCCTGAATCCGTCGTAGCAGCTCGTCCCAGAGAGACTCCATCATCTGGTGGACTCGGACAGACTCCTGGGACGGCTGTGGACCATGCACACTAGCAGGGGATGCCCACTGGCTCACAACTAGGATGCCATAGGATCCCGTACCGTAGTACGTACCCCTACAAAGGCCACCAGCGGCGGTCATCCACAGCTCGTCCGTCGACGGAGCTTGAGTGGGCTGCGAAGAAGTACCGGCCTCTCCCGCAGTAGGTGCACTAGCAGTCGCCCGGTCCCGAAGCCTCTGATACTCGGCCTAGAAAGTATGGATAGTACTTTATGATTTCTAATCTCTAATTAATGTACTTATTATTACTAACTACATGAATATTTATTTGCATGCATATTTACTAAGTTATATTAAAATTAACACAAAGTATTAAAATTAACAAATAGTATTGTAATACTTACATAGGCAAGCTCGGCCCTCTCGTCAATAAGGCCTTCTTCCTTCCGATGGGTGGCCAGGAAGACGGTCACCATGTCGACGTTACCGACCTTCTTTACCTGTAATTAAATATATTATCTTAGTAATAATTTATCGAATTTGTATTAAAATAATATTTTTGAAAGAAAAATACATACCAGACGACAGAAATATTCTGTCATCGGAATCGATCCACCATACCACTTCGAGGCATGCTGCCTAGCCGCCTTGGCCTTCTCGGACTTTTTCTTGTACCTTGGCTCGTTGAATCGATCCTTCATCGCATCCCACTGATCATGGATGATCCAACCTTGGATCGGCTTTCCGGCACGATCATGAGCCTTCTGATCATTAATAGCGTCGCGGATCAGCTTAGCAGCGATAGCAGGAAACATCCCTTCGATCAGCTCGGCCCGGTACGGTGGATAGAAAAACATATCCTAGAAGAGTACGCAAACAAAATATTTTTCAGTAATATATAATATGCATAAATCAAATGATTAATGTTAAAAGCAAATCTATTTTAACCTTGAAGCGCGCAAACCAGTAGGCCTTCCTATCGTCCGGAGCATTCGAGTAGTTTATCCAAGGACCATCATAATTTTGCCTCAGGAGCTGGCCTAGGCGTCTCTGTACCGACGGGGGACGATATCTATACATACATATTATATTCATGAGAAAAGTTAATTTATGATAAACACAGAAAAAATGATAAACCAAAATACTTACTTTGTACCGTCGGCCCAGATCTCCATCCTCGTCTCCTCCGGAGGTGCGCAGGCATCATCTGCCTGATACTGGTCGGCCATCTGCGCAGCCTCCTTCATCTGCTCATCTGCCTCAATCATCGTATCAGCAGGAGGAATGCTACTCTCGGAAGTAGTCTCAGGCCTGGAACTACTCGTCCCAGGAGATATGCCACGTAGCATCGTGGCGGGCGGAGCTACTGTCCGATATATAAGAGTACTGGGCGACGAGGATCCAGAACCGGTACCAGTAGGAGGTACCAAAGAAGAACCCCGTCCTCTAGCAGTACCACCAGTAGGTACCGAAGGAGTACTCTGTCCTCTGCCAGTATCAGTACCCCGTGCCCCATGTCGGGAAATGAGGAACGATCCGCGACGACCTGTCATACCTGATAACAACATATGATGAGATACAACAAAGACAACAAATAATAGAGACTAAAAATATGAAAGTGCAACAAAGACAAGATAATAACCAAGACAACATATGATGATACATTTTAAAAGAAACATCTAAGTCCAGATAGTATATTTTATAAGAAACATCTAAGTTCAGATAGTACATTCTACAAGAAACATCTAAGTCCAGATAGTACATTCAGATAATAACCAAGACTAGATAATAACCAACTCTACATAATTGTCAAAATGAAAGTACATCTCTCTCAATCATCTTCAGAATAATCATCTTGTTCGTCTTCCTCGACCTCATCTTCCTCCTCATCTTCACTTTCATCTTTGCCTTCGTCGGCTTCGTCTTCTTCTTCGGATAATTCTACATCTTCTATATTATGTGTCGTGTAATGCGTAACTTCCGTGGAGTCCACATCAACAATATTGGTTACAAGAGGTAGCTCGTCCTCCTAATAAGCTTTTTCGTCAACATCAAAAGTATCTCTAGTTTTAGTCTTGCATACTGCCCACCAGTCAGACTTCGTTGCTCTCCTTCTCGGATAAGCTGTGAAGTACACGAGCTGAGCTTGAGTTGCTAGGACAAATGGTTCGTAGCCTTGATATTTACGCTTGTAGTTTATATCCACAAGACCATGCTTGTCAATTTTCCAACCTTAATTTTCAGTCGGATCGAACCATTCACACTTGAACAACACGATCTTTGCAGGTTCTCTGCCATAATTATACGTCAACTCTACAATCTCTCGCAAGATGCCAAAGAAATTATTTTCTGGATCGACGTCTTTGTAGTTCGAAGATTTGATACACAAACAACTGTTTTTCGTGGAATCAAGATCCAGGAAGCTGTCTTTGATCGGAGCATTTGTCGACTTGAACCGAAAGCCATTGACACAGTAACTTGACCATATTTTAACAAAAGTAATTGGTCCCTTGGCAAGAGTTCTAATTAATTCAATCTCGGATGAAATTAGACGATCGACCTGAATACCAAAGAAGAGATAGTAAGTTATTTATTGTGCAGTTGCATTAAAAGAGGCCAGTAATTATCGGGCTGCTTACATATTTGCTCAACCAAGAAGGAAAATGACGTCTCATTTCTTGTTCTAATGCTTCATCTGTTAGGTAGGGTCTGATCGACCTCAACTCATCATTATATGTGCTGAAAAACAATGAAACAACCGCCGATTAGTACAATAATATTAGCTTATACTATTACATTGAGATGACGTAAACTCATCATTAATTACTTACCCCTCTAGCTTCTTCACTTCATCCTCGTCGCAATTGAGTAATACATACAACTGAGCAGCCCTTAGCTCTTCGTCATTCAAATATCTCTTCTTCATTTTCTCCGAAGTCTTTTCGGACGCATTGAATACTTTCAGTATTCCATCATTAGATTCTTGATAACCGTCGTCGTTTCTCGGAGCCCTCGTTCTATTCGTAGCAACATGAGGTTTGAAATACGTCGAGTAGAAGTTTGTAATCTCCTCGAGAATATAGGCTTCACAAATAGAACCCTCGACCCGAGCCTTGTTTTTCACCTTTCTCTTTAGGTGGTTCAAATACCGCTCAAACGGGTACATCCACCGATAACCGACGGGCCCGCCAACACGTGCCTCGTAGGAAAGATGAATTGGCAAATGCTCCATGGAGTCGAAGAATCCAGAAGGAAATACCTTCTCGAGTTTGCACAGTGTTACCGCAATATCGTTCTCCTGTTTTTTAGACGATCGACGAGCAACTTACTAGAACAAAGATCTCTAAAGAATATGCTAAGCTCGGTCAATGGATCCCAAACAACCGGGGGTAAGAATTCCAGAAATGCAATCGAAATTAACCTCTTCATGAATACGTGACAATCATGGCTCTTCATACCTGTCAGTTTGTTCTTCTTGAGGTCGACGCATCTTCTCAAGTTCGAAACATACCCGTCTGGAAATTTCAGACCTTGAATCCACCTACAAAGTCTCACTTTATCCTCCTTCTCCAGTGAGAAAATTGCCTTAAGCTGCTTCAACGTCCCATTCCCGTCCTCTATCAAATGCAATGCAATACGTCTACATATTTCTTCCAAGTCCAATCTAGCCTTTGGATTGTCTTTCATCTTCCCCTTTACGTCCATTACAGTATTAATTATGTTGTCAAACACATTCTTCTCGATATGCATGACATCAAGGTTATGTCTAATCAGATTGGTGCTCCAATATGGCAGATACCAGAATATACTCCTCTTCGTCCAGTTATGAGTGCGACCAAATTCGTCACACTTGTAGCCCGTAGCAGGCTCTTCAATAGCTCTTGGTAAATCTTTTACCTCTTCCCATATCGTGTATCCGAGCCACCTTGGCGGGGGATTAGCCTTCTCCACAATGCCAGCAGGAAAAGCATTCCTGTTCCTCCGGTACGGATGATCCTTCGACAGGAATTATCGATGACAATCGAAGAAGCACGGTTTGCCTCCATGTTTCAAACGGAAAGCCTTAGTGTGGTCCATGCAATACGGACATGAAAGACGACCATACATGCTCCATCCAGATAACATACCATAGGCCGAAAAGTCATTGATGGTCCACATAAGTGCTGCCCGTATCTCAAAATTTTGTTTTCTAGATACATCATACGTGTTGGAACCTACTTTCCACATCTGATTCAACTCATCAATCAATGGCTGTAAATACACATCGATGTACTTTTCGGATTGTTCAGACATGGGATAATAACGGTGAGGAACATATACGGAGTCTTCATGCACATCCAAGGCGGTAGATTGTACGGAGTGACGATCACAGGCCAACACGAATACTGGGATCTCGAAAGTCCGAATGGGGTAAAACCGTCGGAGCAGAGACCCAATCTGACATTACGCGGATCAGAATCAAGATCTGGATACTCTCGATCAAAGTGCTTCTATGCTTCTCCATCAGATGGGTGATCCAACACTCCTTCGGTCTGTTCCCGCTTATGCCAACTCATGTTTTCTGCAGTTTCCTTCACCATAAACAATCGCTGCAATCGTGGCGTCAACGACAAGTAGTACATCGAATCGGTAGGCTTCCTGGCACCGATAGACTTTTCTCTACCACTGTCCTTGTAGTGATCGGCACCACAAAATCTGCAAGCGTCTTCATCCTTGTCGTCTTTGTAGTACAACATGCACCCGTTGCGACATCCATCGATTTTTTTGTATCCCATCCAGAGCGATCTCACCATCCTCTTAGACAGGTAGAAGTCTTTAGGCAACTTAGCACCCTCAGACAATATTTCTATAAGCAACTCCATAAGACGATTGTAGCAATCTTGTGACATGTTAAAATCGGACTTGATGCTCAACAATCTTGTAACCACCTCCAACGGTGAATGATCCTCACAACCAGGATATAATGGAGTCCTTACATTCTCCAGCAACTCCATGAACTGTGCATCATCGACGTTCGGTGCCTCCTCAGGTGCATCATGATCGTCCAGATCGAAACTAGGCTCCGCCGCGTCAAAAATCATGTTCACCAACCCATCGTCGTAAGCAGCGTTGTTTTGGACATCCACATAAGGCTCATACTCCGATGCTAAAGACACAAGTTCTTCGTGCGCGCTCCACTGATAGTAATTCGGCGTGAAATCCTTCGAGTATAAATGATACGTGACTTCCACTTTTGGATGATATTTCAAGTTGCGACATCTCACACACGGACACTTAATTTTGGTACCATCCATGTACTGAGGGAACGCCTTGGCAAACTACAGGAACTGCTGTACACCCTCTATGAATTCATCCCGCACATGTCATCGGGATGACAGTTGTACATCAACGAACGATTCCGTATGTAGTAGTTCATATCCATATCCAATTGAGGATAATTCTGTAAGATAGATACATGCACATTGCAGTCAGTGAATGAATATTAAGGCAGTTTAGATATGGGTGCACAATTTAGATAGAGGTCAGTAGAGAGTGACAGTTTAGAGAAAACTGAGATTATTGGTGACATTTCACTCACTGACACTTCTTCACTATTACTCACAAATGAATCGGCCGTCTCAGCTTAAAAATTTAATATTGTTTTGACAATCATTCAACAAGTTGAGCTTGGGTTACGTAAGTCATGTTTTGAAGCTGCAAATCTTTGCAGAAAATTTAAGTCGTATTTTGACTGTACATTCTACATCATCATAGAGTTCTACAGTTGCAAAGAAATTTTAAGTCGAAACAAGAAAGAACTCTATTAGCACATAATATTCTTATAGGAGGAAATTTGGAGTTTAAATGTTAAGGAACAATGCTATACTAGGGGTCTATTTAGAGACGAGTGCCAAGCTGAATCCTATTCCAATGTTAAGGAACAATGCTACACTAGGGGTCTATTCACCACCACAAATACTTTTAAGTTGCTTTCGTCTTTTGAGAATTTCAACATCTATCACAATATTATTATTTTCCTTTGACAGCAGCTCAAAAAAATGCACTTGTCTCCTACTTGCAATTCATTACTAAGGGCAAATTTTTTCCAACCTCTTGTAAAAAAGGTGTCTGTCGAGGTATAATTGTACTTGTAGGAGTACACGACACCAACTGTCCAATATCGACCCTTTGGGTCTATAAGAGTTACTTCACTCATTTGTCAAGACAAGTAAAACTTTTTAAATTAATATCCAATATCGACCCTTTGGCCTGTGCTTGAGCGGTATCCTAACTCAAACTATCTATCCTAACTAATAAATTAATATCATACTTTAACATCTACTAACTCTCATATTCCTTCTAACATAAACTAATATCCTAATCTAAACTAACCCTTTAACTGAAACTAATATCTAAACAATGCTAATCATGAACTAACACCCTAATCTGGAAGTCCACACTGCTCAAGCACAGGCCAAAGGCCAAGTTATAAGGCAAAATGCAGGCAACTGCCTGTAGCTACAAGGCAAAACCAAATGTTGATGGTATATATACCGTCAATATTTAAAAAGTTTACTTGTCTTGACAAACTGAGTGAAGTAACTCTTATAGACCAAAAGGATACTCTATACACTTTATGTAATACGATATACCAATCATACCTACACTTCTAGGATACTCTATATACTGTAGGTACTAGGATACTCCTTAGTATATTAGATATCAAAATCACTTAGTATGACACAAATATGAGTGTGCATTTCATATAAGAATCTAAACATAAACTACATTCTTGGAAATAATATCAATCATGTTAGCAGACCACCTATTCATGCAACTATCTCAAACTGACAATTATTTTGAGTAACCTCTTTCATTTCTATCGATACATGCCAAAAATACTCTTTACCACATATAAAATAACACTAATACCCCGCTTTTCATCTCACACTAATAACTCACACACACACACACACACACACACACACACACACACACACACACACACACACACAATCATATATATAGAAATACTAATCTAGTATTTCAAAACTCTCGACTTTGAAGAGTCATTTCTGTGTCAGTGTATACGACTCTCCTTGAAAGCTTTCTTATGTGGATATTGTACTGCCCCGTCCCGCAAAAGTCAATCGAAGGAATCGAAACGCCGACGGCGTTCGGCCTTAGCCTTGCAACGGCTGCTCGAAGACTCGCTCGGTCAAGGCGACCGCTCGCTCAGGTGGGGTAGTTTCGGGGAACTCGCCTCATCTTTGCCTTCACATAATAAATCGCATGTTTTTAACTTGCACAAGTAGGCTTAATAATAAAAGAGATGAATCCACATAGCTAAAGGGAGTAATCCCGACGGGTCGATTTGAGATAGAATATAGAAAGGTCCAACGGTCAGCTTAGAGTTGGTGCACGACGTGCTTTAAAAATGACACTCGGTCCTTCGTCCCGTGGCTTGGGAGAAGGAAAGTTGGTTTTCGACACAAAACTATGAACTTGCATAAGTCATAGGCGTCATCCGCGTAAACGCTTGTTAAAGCGTGCACGGTTCCACTGTGCAAGGCTTGGCATAGCCTTGGCTCATCCCTCGAGTTAAGTTGTAGGCTTGAGTAAGTTAGGTAAAGTTATGCCGGTCGACCTAAGTCATTCCAAGTGCTGTCCCGCTCATTCTGCGGTTGTCAAGTTAAATAGTCCCACGATCCCAAGTCCCGTCATATGAGGTATGACTTGGGCGATAGCGTTGCGTAGAACACGAGTCGGTTTAAGGCACGAGCCACGGTTGGTTCAGTGGAAAGTTAGCCACGGTCTGTCGATACTTAAGAAAACACGTTATGTTCAAGTTAAGTTGG